>RJWM01043702.1:0-13665 GCA_004363535.1 Dasyprocta punctata | reverse complement strand
ATGTCTGGCATGTATGTGATGAAAAATATTTTTTTAGGGCACTGTTACCCAAAACACAAAATGCTCACCACTGGAATTCATGCACTAAGATTATTTTAGGTGCTTCATAGAATTATTTTGGGTGATACATGGACATGGCACTAAACAATATCGACTTCAACAAAAAGAAAATTATTACTTTTTGCTTAAGTCAATCAGACTTATTTAACAAGCAATATAGAATGAGTGACCTAAAAAAGTAGACATTTATTTCTCAGCGTTCTGAAGGTGAAGGAATACAAGTGTAGGTGCTAGAAGATTAGGTTCCTGACAAGGGCAGTCTTCCTGGTTTTTAGACCCTCACCTTTTCTGTGTGTGTTCACATGGCCTTCCCTTGGTTATACATATAGAAAGAATGATATCTCTGCTTTCTCTTTTTAGGAGGGTACTGATCCTACCATGAGAGCCCCACCTTCATAATCTCATCTAAACCTAATTACCTCCCAAAGGTCCCACTCCAGATATCATCACATTGGCAGTTCAAACTTCAGTTTATGAATTTGAGGGACACAAACATTTAGCCCATAACTCTTCAACACTCAATCCATCCTAACCAAGGATGTAGAAAGTCTCCAATAATGCTAGTATATCTTTAACACCTCCCTTTCACCTCACCAGTCTCACTTTTGAACAAAGACAGAGTGGACTTTAGGCTCAGAGGCTTCAGCAACCTTCAGAGTTTAACATTTTTATGACTACCTTCTCTTTAGGGCAAGTGGTTCTGGATTCCCATATATGATAGTAACATAAATTGTTCTTTTAAAATAATCTTTAAAGTAGAGGACTGAAGCCACAAAAATGTGAAATAAGTATCACAGCTGACATGATATATGGATATGGTTAAATTGGGAAGATGATGCAAGTAAAATTTAGAATGCCCCGGTTTAACAGTTTAAATATGTCACTTCCTATAGGGAATCTCAGTGGCTGAAAAAGGACTTGGTTTTGCTGTGAAAGCTGAGTCTTTGGTATGACAAGCAGAAAGATATGCATAAAAAATGAAGTTTGTCATGCAGATGAGCTTCCAGGGGTCATAAAGTGGAAAATGTTGTAACCAGTATAGTTTAAGTGCAGCATGCTTAGTGGAGCCAAATGTCACTTTCTTTTTCTCTAGTATGATTTCAGCGTAATCTTTGATACAAGCCACCTGTCTGGGGAAGAGGATGTTCTCAGCTTCATTGTTACTGCTCAGAGGTAAGGAGAACCCAAACATTTTTGTCAAAGATAAATGATTTATGGGACTAGGAAAAGATATGCTCTAATCATATTTTGATGATTCCTAGAGTGCTGAAGAGAGAGGGACAGTTACTCAGTGATAGAGTCCCAGTTGCTGAATAGGATCAGATCTTTTGAGGACAGTAATTATCTAATTCTACTTACATAGCCACCCCTTCCAACTGAACTGGGAGGGAATGGGAGTCAACCAGATGGAGGTAATGATTCTACAGCTGAAGAGAGACAGGGCCATGGAGGTGAAGTTGTTGTAGTCCAAGGTCAGTTCCTGCTTGGCCATATGTTTCCCAAATGAGAAAGATATCCTCTGAGTTTTCAGGCTGGGCCAACTGCTTTACAGGGCTATGCAGCTACACCCCTTAATGGAGAGGAGAAGGACCTGCTATGAGGTCCTGATCAAGCTGGCTGGTAGAGGCCCCCAAATGATGCTCCTTGAGAAAGATTATCCTGAGAGCTGAATGAACAGATAGGGAAGGAGATGGTAGATGGTTACTCCTCCCTTCATGAGTGTGAATAGCTTGGGTATCTAAAACAGCCTTCGAGGAGTTGTGAGGTGCCTGCTTGAGTCAGGATCAACTCATGCTTGAAGCAGCATCTAGGTAATAACTAACCAATGGCTAGGATGCAGGGGGAAGCATTCAGGTTGGTGAAATAAGAAGATACAAACTTTAATGGGGTAGTGGTTAGACCTATTCATTTAAATTTTTATTTGGAAATGATTTTAAATATAATAGAAATGTTGCAAGAATAAAGCAAAAATCCTTCTCTATATCCTTCATCCAGATTCATCCAATGTTGACATTTTGCCTCATTTATTTTAGTGTTCTCTTTCTATATATAAACTTTTTCTTAATCATTTGCAAGTTGAAGAAATCATTGGGGCCGGGAATTTAGCTCAGTGGTGTAAGCACTTGCCTGGCAGGCATAAGGTCATGAATTTGAACTCCAGTACCAAAAAAAGAAAAAGAAAAGAAATCTTGCTCCTTGACCCCAGTACACTCAGTGTGCATTCCCAAAAAATGAGGCTCTTAAATAACCACAGTATAGTTAGTAAATTCAGGAAATTTAACATTGATGCAATACTATTATCTAATCTACAGTTCACGTTCCAACCATGCTTATTGGCCACAGTGATATCTTTGCAGCCACTTTTTTGCTGGTTCAGAAGATTATTTTCTGTTCACCTTATTTTTAAGATCTCATAATTGATGTTCACGTAAAACATGACTGTAATCTAGTAGGAGCACATGCAAAGCATGGAGAAGGACTCCATGCCCATAGCTGGAACCCAGGAGGGCCATCCTGGGGAGCTAACTATAGAGGAGTCTGATTCCAGTTTGAGACACACAGGTAGTATGTCCACGGTACAACCTGATATGCTCCAGTGAGTGGTGGACTTGGGAGTGGATGGAGATTCATGGGCCATCTCACAGGAGGCTGGGGAGTGTACAAGGGCAGTAGAAGATTGGGTAGAAAGTGGAGCCAGCTGTGGCATGTGCCTATAATCCCAGCCCTCTGGGAGGCTGAAGCAGAAAGTTCACAAGTTCAAGCCCATGCCAGGCAATTTAATGACTTAGCAAGACCCTATCTCAAAATAAAAATAAAAAAATTAAAAGTGGGCTGGGAATGTGGCTCAGTGAAAAGGCGCTGGGTTTGTTCCCCACTATCAAACAAACAAAAGAAGAGGAGCCTGAGCTGGACCCTGGGGACAAAGTCTCAGAAAATCTGAACCATATTCCTATAGCAATGAGGAGTCACCAAATTTGTTGAACTGTGACCCGAGCCAACAGCTTGACCACAGATCATAAGATAGTTGAGTTTAATTCAAGAGGTAGATGCCTATTCAAATCTGAAAGTTCTCATTCGCCTTTCATTTCTTGGGTCCACAATAAACTCGCCACTGACAGGCAGACCTTTCAGTGTGCCTCTCAGTCTTTCAGCACCTGGGGCAGCCGTGCTCCTGAGAAGGAACATGACATGATGACATGGAGAGGATTTCCCTTGTCAAAAAGAGGAAACTGCCTGCTTCCCAGCCTCATTTGTGACTAATCAGGGAGGTCAGAGAGTGCGATGAAAGATCTATTAGAATAGCTTGTCTAGAGGCCAGTGGCACTCTGGTCTTAAATGCACATTGACATCATCTGGGGAGCTTTAAAACGTCCTGAAGTTTGGTTCATGCCCCTCACCCTCCATACACATGCACAGCCTCCTGAGATTCTGACCTAATTGGTCTAGGGCAAGCATGGGCACTAAGATTTTTGAAAAGGCTGGTAACATGATTCTAATGAGCAACCAAGCTTGAGAGCCACTATCTGTGTTCCCTTACGCTGTGCTGGACACATTATCCCTTTATAAACTTCTGTTATGCACCTACTATTTGCAGTTGCTATGCTAAGTGTGGACCACATAAGAAAATGCTAGTCATCGAGTAAATTCAGGAATACCCAGAATACACCCTTCTGTACATTAATATTGTTTCACAGGCTCAGGGGAGACTTAATATTTTTTAAAATTAATTTTGTTGGTACACTTTTGATATGCATAGTGATCACATTCATCATGGGGCATTTGTACCTGTACATAATATATCTTGATTTTTCTTTTTTCCCCATTCTCCTCCCCTCTTTTAAGTCCCCTCCTTATTTCCATTTTTTCTAGTCCCTTTTTTTGCCTTTCCTTCCTCCCTCCCTCCACCCTTGTTCCTCTTCCATTCAAATACTTTCTTCAAACTTGCCTATATCTATCATGCATTTTGGTCCTCATTTACCCTTTCAGATAACATTCATAGCTGAAATAACTAAATATAAGAATTTCTTGTTTCTTGAATCACAAATGTGAAGGAGATCACAATATCTCTTTTTTTTTTTTTTTTTTTTTTTTTTTTGCAGCACCGGGGATTGAACTCACAACCTCATGCCTGTCAGGTGCTTAAGTCATTGAGCCAAACTCCCAGCCCTGGTTTTTTGAGGCAGGGTTGCACTGTGTAACTCAGTCTGGCCTTGTGCTCGTGTTGTAGCCCAAGCCGGTCTGGAACTCACAACGCTCCTCCTGCCTCAGCCTCCTGAGTGCTGGGATTAAAGGCGTGCGCCACCATGCCCAGCTATATCACACTGGGATAGTTCAGGCACTTGCTTCTTTTGAGGCCTTGGTGGAAATCCGACCTTCCTGCCCCAGAGGCACTCACAGCACTTGACTCCCAGCTACACTGGGCAAATCCTTAAAGCTCCTTATCTTGAAAGCCACAGTTAAACTATCAGTTGTCCTTCCGTCACCATGCTTGGAAAGTCTCTTGCCTACTTGTAGAGTTAGGAGGTCATAGCGCTGAGACTAAACAGTGTCTCAGGATCTCTCCTCTCCATGGCGGGGTGCCTGGCTTTGCATACATTGGAAAGCATCCCAGCAAGTAGGGGTGCAGGATGGTGGGAGCCTTTTGAGGTTTGGTCTCTTTATCTCAACTGTTCAACTTGGCTTGTTCTCCAGCCATTACCCGATGACAGATGAGACCACTGAGCCTGAGCTGCCAGCAGCCACAGGTGGCTGAACAAATGGCAGACAAGGGGTAGCTCTTCTATCAGGAGCCAATTACTCAGCTTGGCAGGATTCTGGGATGGGGGACAGGAGGGAAGGAGGCCAGGGTCATACCATCTGATTGGCAGGGGAGCCACCTCTGTTTCACCCATGTTTGACTCCCCCATTGGAAAGGAAGGATAAGGAAGTCAGGCTGGGCGGGTACCTGACCCAGCTGTTATACTGATGTCATCCCACCCCAGGGGTAGTGACTCTGACCCTAAGGGATCAGGGACACCCAGCCTATTGTTTTAGAACAATAGGAGAGAGGAGAAGGGATGTGAAAGCTATTTAAGTATTACTTCTACTCAGCACTTGCTGGGTGGGAGAGGAAGGCAGTGGGGTGGTGGCGAGAGGGAGGGCATAGAACAGGAGGGAGCTCAGCAGGTGCTCAGTGCAGTGTGCTGAGGAGTGGTAGGGGTGAACGTTGCCTGAACCTCAGCAGATCTGGGGAACTTTTATATTCCATCCCGTGATGGTGAATTTGGCATCAAGAGAAGGAATCACAGCAGAAAAAGCCCTGGTTTGGAGTCTGACTGAGCTGGGTGGAACTTCAGCTCTGACTGGCTTACAGGAGGGCCATGGTCTATCTGGACTGCTCCTCACCTGTCAGTTGTGGTCTCACCTAGGGTTACTGTGAGGTCACTGCAAGCTCATGCCGCTAAGTGCCCAGCATGGTGCCTGCACACAGAAGCTACCCAGCAGCAACAGCACATTGCGTTCCCCTTTCCAGAATCCCCATTTTCTGCTTTTTCCCCCAGCAGAGGGGATGCTTTGGTGAGAAATATTCCAGCCAGAGTCTATGGCAAGTGTCTGGGAGGTTTATCGTGGCACTGTGCTTGGCTGTCCATGGAGGGTGGGTGAACCTTCCAAGTAGCAAATACCTGCTGAGGCCTAGCAACCCCCTTCCTGGCTAAAGTACCCTAACCCACTATCCATGGAACAAGCTCTTACAGAAATAGCATCCACAGTGGGCTCTTCCTCTATAGCTCCTCAGCACACCCACTGCATAGTCTCTCTGGCCAGAGCTCACAGACTTGCAAGACAGAGAGGGAATTCATGTCTGCTGTTTCCCTGTACTGCAGCAACTTTCTAGAGTTAGTGGACAGAGGCCCAACTTACATGGCCTCAGCTGGGAAGGCTGAGATGTATGCTATACATTGTCTTCTGGAGTCTCCCAGTGAGACTGAGCCCCAGATGCCTCCATTTCTAGTTTCCCAGATGTCACATCTTCGTTGGCTTCTTTCCCTTCCAAGTCTTCCTCTCCACTCCCTGGGGTCACCTCCTAGATAACCTACCTGTTGCCACATCTTGTGAGTGAAACACAAATAAGACAGTTGAGTACCTGCTGTGCCTCTGCACAAGCAACTTTAGTGCCAGAAATGGAGCCAAGGACAGATCAAATGAGGCTGCCCTTGGAGACTGTAGAGACTCTGAGGGAGAGCAAGCCTACTGCTGGGCAGCTCGTGTGGGCCAGTTACTTTATTTTCTCTCCCTGCACAGTGGCAATGTGGAGCGCTCTGAAGCCCTGCTTGACAACACTCTCATACTGACGGTGCCTCTGGTGCACGAAGTGGACACGTCCATCACTGGGTGAGTAACCCAGTTCAAACCTGGGGGACTGCAGGGGTACTTCCAGTTGGATGCTTTGCTGGTTTGTGTTCATTTGTGTCACCAGCTAGGAGCAGTGGTCTTGCCATCCTTTTCTCCCAGCCTTGGAAAGTGGGATGAAGCTTTAGCTATACCCTCCTCTTTCCTTATTTCCCTGTCCTAGCTACCCACCCACCTGGCTGGTGACACCAAAAGTTTGATGACCAATCCTATAATTTCTTGAACGTTCTATACACCTTTATATACATCTGTTCTCATTTTACCCCCATCATAATGCCATAATGGTAGTTGGAGTGTAGTTCTTGGGATTAAAATCTCAACCAGAGATTATTGCCAGATGTGTTTCAAATCTTGGCTCATAGCATGGGTACCCTTCTGATCAGCTTCACAGTTGGCAGTGGCTTTGTGTTTTTTGTTACTTCCTTCTTCAGAGCCACAGATGGCTCTGCCCAATGTTTGTGATAGTTAGGGAACTATCAGGATGGCCACATTATCTGTACAGGTAAAGACCACAACCACACAGTGCTGCTGTGGAAAGCTGTTGGAAATCGGGACTGTAGGCTGTGGTCTGCAGAGAACCCAAAAACCCAGGTCAGTTTTCAGCCAAAGCCTATGCTAGAAAAATGAGAACTCAATTCCTGCTCCCAGCTTCAGCAAACAGAATACATAGTGGGAAAAATAATTTTGCACAATTGGTTTAGATCAAATGAAGAACCATTGAACCTTTGACCCAAATGCAAGCTGAACTTCCTGGAGGTTCACAGTTTCTCATTTTTCATTTTTCAAGTGCTTCTGGGTCTCTTCCTTGGCTTGAAGAAGGAATGTTGATATGTTTGAGAGGAACCATGCCTACTGTAGCTCCTGCCCTGCTGGGAGCCAGGGGAATGAATGGCCTAGCTTTCCTGTGCCTGAGCTCTTGGCATTTTTCATATTTTCTAGACACGAGGCGTTGTTGGTATAAACTTGCAAATTAGCATGTATTTGCCTCTGTTCACAGCTCTGTTTTTAACCATATGGTTTATTTATTTGTCCTGTCTAAGAACAGTGAGAATGTACCCAGAACCAAGCCCTATCCTTGGGGATAAAGAGAAAATACCACCCACACACATGTGATCATGTTGTTAGGCCTTAGGAGACCTCACTGTGAGGTGTTAACAGGCCCTGATGAAGCCATCAGGTAAACAAATGAGTCAACCCCTGATCTTTCCAGGAACCCAAAACAGGGTAAGTTTAGACGAACCAGTTCTTGACATTTGGCTATGCTTGGAGCTCACTGTGTTGCCAAAATAATGTTCTTAAAGTAGTTGGATTATTCTCTAGTGGGACTCAGTCCCAAGAATCTCAACCCAGTTGTGCTTAGGTAAGTAGGTGGCTTTAAGCATCTAGGATTCATTACTTGTATGGGGGTGTTGGTATGAGCTTTGTTCCTTTTCAGGGGTTTGTTCATAGCAACAAGATTGAAAGTATTGCTGCAAACTGAGCTTGAATTCTTAAGATAGCCACTGCCTGAAATCTGAGGGAAAATGCCATCATTGAATTAACTTGACTTTTAGATCCTTAGTTTTTAGTAATCATGATAGTCTAACAAATTTAAATTAAATTTAAATTAAATTTTTGAAATGAATGTATGTCAGGGTAAGGTTGGTCACCAAATATATAACTCATTTACATTTGTTCTAAAAGTTTATTATAAGCTTCCTTGATCCACAAAATGTTTTTCAAGTGACAAAACAAAAGATATATAATTTTATTATACAGGTTTGTTTGTTTGTTTGTTTGAGGTGCTACTGGAGATTGAGCATAGGGCCTTCACACTGAGCTATATCCCCAACCGTTTTTCAATATTTTGAGACAGGGTTTTGTTAAATTACCCAGACTAGGTTCAAACTCCCCATCCTCCTGCCTCAGCCTCCAGAGTGCTGGGATTACAAGGCACATGCCTCAATGCCTGGATCTATGATCCAGTTTTTAAAAAGGTTACCATATCTTTGATCGTTAAAACTTCCTCATTTTAGAAATTTAATCCCAATACCTAGGTACCTAATTTATATGTAGCTCAGTGATGCACTCTAAGACTAGAAGACAAACTAGAAATGTCTGTTTAGAAACTAGGCTGGCTGATTCCCTCAAAGGAAAGAGAATAAATAGTCCCAGAAGGTAAACATTTGGTGGGAGACACTGGAGAAAATACGGATAGTTGTTTGCATTCTCAGGGTAGCAGTGAGTGTGGGTGCTTGACTATGGTTTGGGATAACAATATTCATGCTTTCCTTTCAGAATCGTGTCTCCAACTTCATTTGTGTATGGTGAGTCTGTGGACACATCCAACTTCATTCAGCTGGATGACCTGGAGTGTCATTTTCAACCCCTCAACGTAACCATTCAGGTACCCATACCTGGAAACCACCTCTGTTACTGAGTGCTACAGAAGGCGCCATGGGAGTGTCTCCTAATGAAGGGCAGCTAAAGGGCTAGCTTGTTTCAGGAGAAACACTCCCCAGGCTGGTTTTCTGGGGTGTGTGTATGTATTCTCTGTAACTGTACATGCAGACCCTTGTACTTCCCACAGCTTGGAAGGAGAGGTCACCAAAATAAACATCAGCATTCCCACCAAGGCCTCTGTGTGGCTGAGCCGAGGCCAGTGTCCGTCAACCCACATGGTCCTATAGGAACTCTTTCCGTTTTCCATACTTCCCTACCTTAAGGACAGGAGAGCTTTAAAGGATCAGTTGCATCCCATTCCTCCTGGAGTTTCCATGCTATCTGATCCAGGAGCCCACTTCTACCCCAGGGGAGCAGCTTTGGGAAATGCAGCTTTATAAGGCAAAGCAGTCATGCTGATGTAAACCTTCACGGAAAGAAGTATGCTGCTCCCTCACTGAGCTGGGGCTGGCTCATCTCAGTCTCCTAAGGTCACTTCCAGCAGGTCCATTCAGTGTGGACTGTGGATATCATAAAGTACACTGTCCCTTCTCTTGATTATGGGTCATAAACTGTTTTTGAAAAGGCCTCGCAGGTAGGTATTATAGGCTTTGTGGGCTATTTAGTCTGTGTGGCAACAATTTGATCATGTAGCACCAAGGCAGGCATGAACATTATAAAAATAAAACTTAGCTATGGACACAGAAATGTAAGTTTCACATAATCTTTACATAACATAAAATGCTATTACTCTTTTAATTGTTTTCCCAGCCATTTAATGATATAAAGTGACCATTCTGAGCTCACAGACTGTACAACAGGAGACATTGGCCCTCTGTGGTCATAGTTTGCTGACTCCTGCTTTTAAAGTGTGAACTGTCTGGCCAGCTGTTCATCACGTGACTCTGTGATTGTAAAACTAGAGGGACCAAAGCTTCATCCAGTCCATGCCCCTCTCAACAAGCAAACAGGAACATGTAGGCCCAAGTGAGGAAGGATATGCAGAATGAAAGTCCTAGAACTGGGTGAGGTGCAACTGGGGCCGTCACTGAGTCATTAACCTAGACCCACGTGCTGTAAATGAGGAAACGAAAAGCGGCCCATTTTACTCATAGTGCGCTGGAGTCTACATCTCACTATTCTTGCTTCCAGAGCTCTTGCTCTGCCTCTTCCGTCCTTCCTTATAGAGAGAATGGTTTCCCACTCTGGTATTACTACTGTGGCCAAATAGTGAGTATTTTCTTCCCCTGTGGCTTCTCCTAAGTGGACTTAGAGAATGACAAATAATGATAGGGTGAGGGTCCAGAGAATGAAGCGGTAAAACATTTGTGGGCTCTTGAAACAATGGTCTTCCTCTCTCCAGCATTCTCACAGGCAGGAGGCCTCCAGAGTCATGATGGATAACACATGTCCCCAGCACACAGAGGATGTGCCTCCTGACCAGCTAAGTCCCATCTGTCACACCCTGCCCTTGATTTATAAGAGAGGAAGGGGAAAACGGGGTTAGGGCTTATTTTGGAGGCTGTAGAGTGATGGCTGTGAATAATACCTCTGTGTTTCTGAATTGCTTAGCTTATGTTTTTCCTTTGTGTTTTGCAAGTAGATAGAAAACAGATAAAGACCAAATGGATTTATTTAATTTTAGTCATTTCTACTCTTTTTAAAGAGTTTTTGATGTGTCTTGCAATAAAGATATAGTCAAGAAAATTATTTAGAAATGACAAGACCACGTAATGCAAAGGATACAGATGTTAAAAGGAAGCAAGTGGAGGAATAGTAATTACACAAATGCTACTGAATATTGTGGCCTGCTGAAAAAAGGAAGAGAAGGGAAAAAAAGAGAAAGGAGAAAGAAAGAAATCTAAAACCATGCAGTTTATTCTCCCAATTGTTTCTTTGAAGATATTTTTACATGGAACTTAAAGTTTGGTGTTCAGGCAAATAGTTTTCTTCACATCTGCCCTGAAATATGACCCAGGCTGCTAGATTGGACTCTGAGGAATCAGTGATTGGCACGTCTGTTAAATAAACTGCTCCATGACCCATTGCCTGAAGAAGTATATAGCTTTCAATCCAAGACTGAGACAGTCAGCTGGGTCTGAGAGATTGATAGTGCATGCTGTTGTTTGGGAGGAGATACTTGTGTTATCAGTGCCCATTGTTTCCTTGAGAATTCTCTGACAACTCATTTTCTGTGTAATTGCCATTAGTGGGAAGGTCACTGACCAAGCAGGTGGTAATAATGACCAGAAGGTAGAGATGGTGGGGAAGGAAGGGGTCAGGCATATGGAGAAACTCTTGTATATTTCCACATTCCAGCAACAACATTCCTGAAGAAGAACATAAGACTTTGCTTATGAACAGATTTTTCTGTGTCTTTTAAAATCTGTTATTCAACAAGCTACATAATTGTTAAAGGATTCCACTGCAAATGCAGATGGGATAAAGGCAGAAATGGCTCCCCTTGGCCCTGCTGTCTACATTTCACAAGTTTTTTTTTAACATAGGTGCAACAGTTTGTTGACCATTTGTAGGCTTTGAATGTTTTTTGCATCAGGAGTCAAAGATTTCCCCACCTGAAAAAAAAAAATAAGAGAAATTAATGTAAATGTCACACTTGAATATTTGCAGAAAATCAAGTGTTACTATATTGTTTAAAATAATATGGTAACACAGACTGTTCCAACCTCCTGGCTCTGATGAGTGAGTCAGTTAAATGAGATCTTTTTCCCCTTTGCTCACCCCCATTCATGCTTTGATTGGGATTTCCCAGACATGTGGGGAAGGTTCTTTTCAATTCTGTGCTCTCATGTTTCACTGCTAATGAGCTATTTCAACTGTGGTTGGATGCTCCTTCCTTTTCTCGTGTCTTGGGGTTGTTGTTTTTGGTTAATTTTGTTCTTTTTGAACCAAGAGTTGGCTCACCTGCTCTATCATTTTTAATCTGTTCCTCGAAGCAGAACAAACTGTCGTAAAAGAATAAAGGTAGTGTTTTTGAGAGAAGAGTAGGCTGGAGCTTGATCCTCAGACGTTTTTTCATGTGAAGACCTGTTTAGATTTCTAGCACCCCCTCCTCTTTTTTTGTCCCTGCTCTTTTGACCTCAGCTTCAGGGATGCTTTGAGTTTTTGAGTTCTTTCTATACCCCCAGGCTGCAAACCAGCATTTCATTTCTTCCTCTTTCCCATTTATCTGTTCGCCTTTTTTTTAATTGACAAATTTAAGTTATACATATTTTAGTAGTCTTTTTTTAAAAGGTCTTCTTTACCATACCATAAAGTTTACCCATTTAAAGTATACAGTTTAATTGTTTTTAATACGTTTAAGGTTTGTACTTTCATCATTATCTAATTTTGGAATACTTCCATTACCCTCAAAATAAACCCTATACTTGTGAGTAGTCATTCCCCATAAAGACCTACCTTGGAACTTTTGCATGTTTTGCTCCAGACCACTGCACTAATGCAAATGTCCTAATAATGTCATACAATTTTTTGTTTCCTAGTTCATACAAAAGTTATGTTTAAACTCTATTATAGTCTAGCACGTGTGCAATAGCATTAGGTCTAAAAATGTACATACTTTAAGAGTACTTTATATTAGCCAGGCATGGTGGTGCATGCCTGTAATCCCTGTACTTGGGAAGTTGAGGCAAGAGGATCATTGTGAGTTCAAGACCAGCCTGGTCTACAAAGTGAGCTCAAGGTCAGCCTGAACTGCATAGGAAGACCTTGTCTCAAAAAAGACACACACACACAGGAATACTTTATATTGCTAAAAAATGCTAACAATCATCTTTACCCTCAGTGAACCAGGTTTTTGTTGTTGTTTTGCTGGCAGAGGCTGTTGCCTCAGTGTAATAGCTAAAGACTATTCAGATGGTACTTGCCAAAGGGTGGCTGTGGCAGTTTCTTTTTTCTTTTCTTTTTTTTCTTTTCTTTCTTTTTTTTTGTGACAGTTTCTTCAAAGAAGACAATAGTAAAGTTTGTCACTTTGATGAGTCTTTTACCAAAGATTTCTATATTTGATATCATTTTTACTCACAGTAGACCATCTTTCAAAATTAGAATCAATCCTAACACTGACACTGCTCCATGTACTAAGTTTATATAATCGTCTAAATTCTTTCTTGTCATTTCAACAATATTCACTGCAGTTTCTTCGGGAATAGATTCCATCACAAGAAACCACTTTCTTTGCTCATGTAAGTAGCAGCTCATCACTGTTAAAGTTTCATCATGAGGTTACAGCAATTGTCACATCTTAGGCTCTGTTTCTAATTCTTGTTCCCTTCCTATGTCTACATCTGCAGTTATTTCTTCCACAGCAATCTTGAGCCCCCTCAAAGTCATCTGTAAGAGCTGTAACACCTGTTAAAGCTGATATTTTGACCTTCCCCTATGAATCATAAATTTTCTTAAAGACGATTCTTTTTTTGATTTTCAATTCACATTCCCCAGATCCATTAGAAGAATCACTATCTGTGGCAATTTTAGTCTTATGAAATGTATTTCTTAAATAATAAACCTTGAACATCAAAATTGCTCCTCGATCTATGGGCTGCAGAATGAATGTTGTCTTAGGCATGAAAAAAATATTAATCTCATTACAAATCTCCATCAAAGCTCCTAAATGACCACATGCATCATCAATGAGCAGTAAAATTTTGAATCATTTTTTGGGGGGTGCTGAGCAGTAGGTCTCAACAATGGGCTTAAAATACTCACTTAACCATGTTGTGAAATAGATATTCTGTCATCCAGGCTGTGTTGTCCCATTTATAGGGCACAGACAGA
>RJWM01043701.1:0-13667 GCA_004363535.1 Dasyprocta punctata | reverse complement strand
GTCCCATCACTGTTCACTTCAGAAAGCAACTATCAGACACGGTGTTCATATCAAGGTTGAAGGCCCCAAATCCTTGTAAGTGCGTGAGGCAGTGACACTGGGCTGGATCTGAGGGTCCGTGTATCTGAAATTAGGAACTTATCACTCCCTTGTGGAATAAGTTTGCTGGTTTACTGACTCTCATTGCAAAAGATTAATTCTCATTATGAGGCAGTGAGAGACATGAGAAGGGTTTATTAGATAGAGATTTTATTTTGTACTTCAGGCACTGAGAGAAATGAGATGCATTATGAGCCGGAGTTGTGTATTTAAGGGAGTGTCTTCAAATGGATGATTTGGATGTCTTTTCCTACTGTCTCTCACACATACATCTGGCACCTTATGTCAGAATTTAAGCGAGCCATCAATATATGTTTGACTCTGAGATCTGGTGCACACCAGTATTGCTGCTTCCTTGGTGGTGGAGAAATTTTAGGTAAAAACCACTGACACAGGGCCTGGTTTTACAGGCTTAATGTGCCTTAAGAGTTTTGGGAATTTTAGGGGAATGGGTGGGTGAGTTTTCTAAAATGGAAAAAAAAATAACTTTCGTGTCTTGAAGCTATGGTTAACTACAATTTTAAAATCTTGATTTCCTTGTCTCCTTTCTGCCTAGTTTTTATTTCTTTTATCCTATCACACCAGGGAAGTGGCTTTGGATCTGCACCCACTGGCCATGGCCAAGCATGAAAGCAACTTTATCGAGTAAGTGCTGAGGGAGAAAAGACTCTCAGAAGCATGTTTTCCCCATCATCCAGACTAACAGGACAGTTTTGGCATACTGAAGGGTTACCAATAGAGACCTTTCAGTTATGCAGCCAGAGGGTTACGTCCTGTGTTGGTTTGAGGGTCTCAAACAACCCTTTCGCTTTCCACCTACACTTGTACTTCACAGACATCTCACTCTCAAACGCTTAAACTAAGCCCACCTGAGCTGAGGATAATCACAGTATCATAAACAATATTTGAGGGCTTCTTGGGTTCTAGGCTCTGAGCTATGTGTTCCACAACTTGTTTCCTTTCATCTCATTTCATTTCGCTTCATTTCATATGATCTCATTTTATATGTTCAGTCTTCTGCAAATCATAAATGATCACTTTGTTTTCAAGAAAAGGAAAAATTACTCTATTTTTTTGGAACTACCATCAGGTTTGTGGGTAAAAAGAGGGAAGAAATGTTTGATTTGCCTGAATACACACACAGCATCCCGCCAGGAGAATGCTGGTATGTTGTACTGTGAACAGCTCTAGACATCGCTTCCCTGTCACTGCAGAAGAGCACCCTTTGCTCACTGTGTTCTCTTTTGAGCTCCTGGTTCATCACAGGACAGGACCATGTGTTACTTGCTGCATTCAGCATAGGAAGGATAGCCATGGATCACAGGCAGTGATCACAGAAACAGCAAGCAAGGACATGATCATTCAGCACATCTATTGCTCTGCCCCTCTCCAATACATGCTTACAGTGATCCTTGTCTTAAGTTCCTGACATGTGCCCCTTCCATCTAAAATGAAGATGTACAGTGGGTATTTCATTCCTGCTCAGGTAACTTGCCAGAGTTTAAAAATATGCTTCAGATGTATCTGTACTTATACTCCCTGATATTGGCTTAAAATTTTCTTATGGTTGAAAACAATGAAGAAGGTTAGCACATTGGTTCCAGTGCCTGATCATTTCTCTTTGTGTTAGTACACAATTGAAGTACATAATGTTTACATTCCTTATGGGGCGTTGGTACACATACATAGCACATCTTAATTACTTTTTCCCCCTTTTCTCATGTCTCTCCCCCTCCATCCTCAATATCTTTTGATCCCCTTCTCATTTGAGAAAGAATTATTCACCTATTCCCTAGCTTTTGTTTTGTTCTTTATTTATATTTTGGGTTTCCCATATAAGAGAAACCAGGCAATTTTTAAGATCTTGCAGCTGATTTATTTCACCTTACATTATGGTCTCATGATTTCCTTTTTTTTTTTTTTTGTCTTTTTGGACAGAGTCTCACTATGTCGCTATGCAGTTCAGGCTGCCTTCCAACTCACTTTGTAGCCCAGCCTGGCCTTGAACTCATAGCAATCCCCCTGCATCAACCTTCTGAGTGAAGGGACTATACGCATGCACCACCATGCATGGCTTGGTCTCATGATTTCTGTGACACATAGCAAGTTGTTAGTATTTCTGAGACTGAGAATTACCATGTGTTTATATGTAGTTGACACAACTAACTGAACAAGAAGTATTGATATAAATGCTCCTTATGTGTTTTAATGTATTATAAGTGTTTACAATAAGGGCAAAGTACAATTTGGATAATGTTAATATTAATTGTAATTCTATTCATGATATTAGTTAAGTAAAATATACTGCACTTGAAGCCATTATTTTCCTATTTATGTATAGGTGTATAAAATAATGGCAAAGTACAATATAGATGTTATTAATTATAATTCTACTCATATATTATTCCACTAAAATATACTGTACTTGAAGTAACTGTTTTCCCATTTCTGTAATAGAACATTTAAATATTTCTTTAGGTGTATGATATGAATTTGTAAGGAAATGATTAATTTTGACTTCTGATCCTCAAGACTTAGCTAATACTCGGTGTAGAGGAGGTATAAACAATAAAATCCTCTGTAAGTACTGGATAGATCCTGCCCATTTTTTAATCTTATGGAAAAAAAAGTACAACAAAAGTTCATGACAAAGTAATAGGAGAATAGCAATGGTTAATACAATGCATATTATTTAAAGTAGCAATGTAGAGTACAAGATACATGCATAAAAATTTCCCCAGGTTATATTAGACTGTATCCTTTTTTTTGATCAGTTGTATCTGTGCTGTTTCAACACACTTGGTGATTTCCTGTTTGCTATTTTATCCTTTTCAGAAGTGCCCATAGGAATAACCGATAACATATAACAGTCATAGTTTATATCTGCATCATGGACAAAGCAGTTCAAACATTTTGTTTGACAGGATATGCACTATTCAATTACTCAGACATTGTAGTAGAGATATTCAAGGAAATGAAAAGCAACCAGAAATTGCAGAAAACAAGACAGTGCACTTTATGGAGATAGAAGGGGACTTGAGTTGGAGGGATGAGGAGAGGAGAGGCAGGGGAAGGGGAAATAAACTAAAAGATATGATACATGTATATAATACCTCCCTTGTGGAATGTAATTATTTGTATCACAAATATATGCCAATAAAAACATTGCTATGTGAATAGGAAATCAAAGAATAAACAGGCAAGTAATATAGAAATTGCACTATAAAAGTGTATCATGAATTTTATTAATTTTTTTTTCATTTTGAAGAGAATAAAACCAAACAAAATAAAACAGAAAGGAGTTGACTAAAACAAAGCAATGAACATGGTACAGGACTTCAAAACAAGATAAAAGGAAGTCAATAATGGGTATCATAATGTCTCTTGCTATCTTCAAAATAACTACTCTTATCATCAGGCATAATAAAATCAAACAAAATGGAGCAGAATAAAGCCAATCAAAACAAAACAATGAAAGCAATACAGGACTTCAAAACCAAATAATAGGAAAACAACAGTAGCTACCATAATGCCTTTAGTTATCTTCAAAGTAGCTGCCTATACCATTAGACATTATGCAATCAAACAAAACAAAATAGAATAAAATTAATCAAAACAAAACAATGAAAGCAATATAGGGCTTCAAAACAAGATAATAGGAAGTCAATAATGGCTACCATAATATAATTTGTTATCTTTGAAATAGCTGTTTATGCCACCAAATATAATAAAAACAAACAAAACAAAACAAAATAAAACAAAACTAAAGAGAACAATGAAAACAATAGAGGTTTCCAAACACAATAATAGATTATTATGGCCACTGCCTTCCCTTTCTAAACATTTCCTCCCCTCTCACTTTTACAGTATCTATTGCGCATTTTGGATCCCACCAACTCCTTTAGTTTTTCATACTAGGGAGGCAACATGATGCTCACCCATTTGACTCTGAACCATTTCATCCATGAGCATGATCTCAAGTTGTATCCATTTACCTACAAGAGCCTCGGGATTATCTTTCTTTATAGTTGAGTAGCTTTCCATTGTATAAAAAATGCCACATCATTCTTAACCATTCTGCAGTTTATGGGTAAGCTACTCCTACTTTTTTCTGGTTCCCTGTCACATAGAGCATTGTTCTCTCTCCTTTGACTTTCAACTATGAAGTTTCTTTTGAGATAAATGTGTTTCTCATATAAAGTATATTGATGGATCCTGACCCCTGAACCACTCTGCCTGTGTTTCTTTTTATTTGTGAATTGAAGTCATCTGCATTAATGATTATGGCCAATATACACTGGCTCATCTCTGCCGTGCTATTTTCCTCCATTGTCTGCATACTTTTCCCCTCCATTCAACTGTCTGCCCCACTCAGTGACCCCCATCTGCTGCTATTCTTGGAACTGTGGTCATTTTTATCTCTCTCTAGAGTGTCCTTCAGTATTCTTTGTAGGGTTGGTTAGGTGGTTATGAACTCCTTCAGTTGTTCTTTGTCATGGAAGTATCCTGTTTCTTCACTAATTTTGAAAGATAGTTTTGCAGGGTGCATCAATCTGGGTCAGAAGATTTTTCTTTCAGGACTTGAAATACTTCACTCCAGACTCCTCTTGACTTGATGGTTTGTGTTGAGAAGTCTGTTGTGATTCTGATGGATTTTGTTTTATTGGTTACCTGTTTCTTTTCTCTAACAGCTTTTGATATTCTGTTCTTGTGTTGAATTTCTGGGATCTTGATTATTATATGTCTGGGTGTAGATTTATTTTGGTTATGGCTAGCTGAAGTCCTATATGCCTTACTTTTCTGAATATCCTGTCCTTGTCCCATGCTCGGGAAGTTTTCTGCTATTACTTCTGCAAATAGGCTTTTAATGTCATTTGTGTTGACTCCTGCTTTTCACTGACACCTATTATTCTTAAGTTAATTTTCTTTGCATTGTCTTACAGCCATTGAATTGTCATCTCCTGGTTCCTTGTTATTTGTAAGAGAACTTTCCTTTCACTATTGCAAACTGTAAACCTGTCTTCAAGGTTTGAAGGTCTATCTTGAATTTCTTTCAAGAGGTTTTTCCAGTTTTCAATGGAGATTTTAATTTCCTGGATATGTCTTTGAATCAGTTTCATGTATTCTAAATCTTTTTTTATGTTGTTCATTCAAGGTTTCTCTCATTTTCCTATGCTCTTCTATTTTTTTATCTATGTCTTCTTTAAAGGTGCCTAGCAATTCTTTTATTATGTTTTTCATTTCTTCTTTTACCTGAGATAGCATTTCTGTTCTAATTTCTTTTATAGTCTCTTGGAGTTATTTCTTTACTTCAGTCGCCATCACTTCAGAAACTTCAGGTGTGTGACTCCCAATCTCTTCCATGTTTACATTTCCTGGGCTTGCTCTGCTTGGGTTAGAGGCCAGAGATGGCCTTTTATTCCTTCATCTTGACATATTCCTGGGTTCTTCCAGGCAAGCTGATAATGGGGTCCCAGGCACTTCCTGCATTGGCTACAATTTCTCCAAAGCGTGACAGTTTGGTTCTCCCAGGCAGTGGTGGCTACAAGTATCCAATGGTGGCCTTTGGGCGTGCTGGTATAGAGCTGGCTGCTGCTTTCCCCAGCCTGTGCTGGCTCTCCAATGGTGGCTGGAGTGCCCTAGTTATGGCCACTGCCTCCTGTACATGAACTAGTTACTGGTGGGAGGCCTCCCCAATGGTGGCTCAACCCAGTAATTTTTAGAAACTATTTATTCTGCACTCAGTGATATATTTGTACATTTTAAAGCATGTTTAAAATTAAACAACAGGAAGAAAGACAAATAATCTTTATGCTTGAGATGGTTCACACCTGTGATTTACTTCATTCTGGGTTTTACTGGTTATTGTGGATTGTTTTAAGCAGTGAAGTTACTGTATCTAATAACGATGGAATTTTTGTTTGAGGAAGTAATACTATGACAAAATGTTATTAAGTTTCATTTACTTTAAAGAGAATAAGAAGAAAATAGAAATGAAATAAAACAGAGCTTCAAATCAGACCAATAGGAGAGTAACAATAATTAATATAATTAATTCATTGGGCATTGTTATCTTCATAGTAGTTACTCAGAGAAACTATGATGGGGAAAATGGAAAAGAAGGAAGTTAAATGAAAAAACAAGACAGTTATGATAATGAAACAGCTAGTTTCTCTTGGTTTATTGAAAAAATTCTGTGCTAATACTGTTTAGACAGTATTTCATGCCTATATCGTGCACTCTGAATAACTACTAAGTAGACAAAAGTACACATGTATTAATTATCATTACCATCCTATTAGCCTGTTTTGAAACTTTGTTTTATTGTTATTTTTACTTTTCTTGTTTTTAAAATAAAAATAAAATGCATTTGTTATGGTTTATACATTGTGTCAACTTGGGAAGTCTAGAAGCTTAATTAAGTAACTCAGCAGTTCTACATCCTGTGGTGTAGAGCACAAGTAGTTACCTGGCCATTGTGTCAATTTGAGAAAGTCAGAAGTTTAACTGAGAGACTCAGCAGGGATCCAGGGTTCTTATTTTGCAATTATCCTCATCCTGTGGATAGGAAGGAAAGGAGATTTGTGAATTCTACACCCACCCTGGGGGGGTGGTGTCCTGTGTATAATATAAGGGAGAAAAAGAGGCTTGCTCTCACCCTTTTTTGGCTCAGGCCGCTTTTGCTTGCTGCTGCCTTGAAGTGTTGTCCCTGTGCCATGCCACCCTGCCTTGGAGTCAGCTGATTATGGACTGAAACCTCCAAAAATTGTAAGCTAAATAAACCTTTCCTTCCCTAATTTTGAGTGTCAGGTGTTTTGTCCCAGCAACAAGTGAAAAGTAACCAAGACAATATTTTAAAAAATAATTTTAATAAGTTTCAAATATTCCTTAACTGAAATGCAGTTTTTGGAGACGGGAGATCTTTTCTGTTTCTGTGAAGCAGCATAAGCACAGAGAGGAGCGAGATGCACACACGTGGCATATATAGTAACAAGTCCATGACAGGGATTTAATGTTGATTTTCTGTCTCTCAAACCAGGCACTGTCTGCTATGAAGTCAAATGGAAAATTATCTCTATGAAAGATGAAATTTCATGGTTAACAATCATACAAAGATTATTACCACATATATATGTGTGATACTATTGACAGAATGCATTAATAGTAATAGATTTTATTTGATGCAGGTGACTACAAGTAAAATGAAACAACTCCAGACTATTGTAATTTATATTACTATTTCCATCAAAATATTTTCTAGAAAATTTCATTTGCATAATATGGAGAGAAGCAGCAGGATTTGAAAAGTTTATAATAACAAATTCACTAAATGATATTCCTGCCTCAGACAATGCTATGCATGAGTTAAAGTCTTTGGAGTTGATGTATGTAATTCATAGAGGGATTTATTAAAACTCGTGTCATTTTAATATAGTTCATGGAACTAGATGCTGCATCGTAGACTACATAGGTGAGCCATAGACACTTTGTAGTTATGAATTTTATAAACAGGCTATGAATTCACAAATAAGTAAAGAAACAAATATACTGACATTAAAACATAATCCCTGACTCTGTGGCAGTCACTTCTTTTGGGAAGCATGTATTCAGGAGAATGAAATCATTCAAATACACCAAGATCTCAAATTGCACAGTTGGTGATTAAAGTTACTCTAAAATATTAATTCTGAAGCACATATTGCTAAATGTTTATTATTAAAATATAGCCTTTAGTGGCCATATTTATAGAAATTATTAATGATTTGTTTTCTAAATGTCAGGAAATATTCAAGAACTATGGTTGTAAAATCAGATCTAGGAAAGAATATAGTATGCAGATCATTTGAAAAAAATGTTTGGTTAAAGGCTAGGGTATCTTGATATTTTAAAATATCCACAAGTAAATATATCAATAAATGAGGCTCAGCACTACTAATCTACTTGATTTAAAATATTTTGCAGCCTATTTACAGTGTCAACACAATATAAATTATTATTGTCTCTAACTTACAGAAGATATTGCTCAGCTGTGTTTATTTCTGTTCTTTACTTTTTGCATTTTTCTCAGATAATCGTATTATAAAATGACTAAATAATAACTCATCTTCAAGTAGCTTAGGTATAATATATGTAGAAGGAAATGTTACAAATATATAATGAATTGCATGAGAGAAGTGGGGCTCAAACTTGGACTTTGATTTGTAACCTGGCTCTAAAGTACATAATCATATGTAAGTGAGTTTTATAGTCAGAAAACCAAAACCCAGTATTCTATGGATTACAGATGGCAAAAATCGTCAAAGTACTGTATTTCTTGCTGGACATTTTCCTAAGGTAGAATGGTGTTGATACAAACAAACTTGCAAAAATGAACAAATTCAGAAGTATTTTATACCTTTTTGTTACTACTTCATCTTTAACATTGCAGCAATGATATATTTGTGGTGGATAATAATATAGGGTATATGCATTTAAGTTACATTTATAAAAGCTTGAAGCCAGGTGTGGTGGCACATGCCTGTAATCTCAGCACTCAGAAGACTGAGGCAGGAGGATTGTTGCAAGTTCAAGTCCAGCCCTGGCTACAAAGTAAGCTCAAATCTAGTCTAAACTACCTAGCAAGACCCTGTCTCAAAAAAGATTTTAAAAAACTTGAAGGCCACCAAAGTTATATCTATCTATTTATCTATCTATCTATCTATCTATCTTCATTCATTCAGTGACTTTCAAAATACAAGTACAATTTGCCTGAGGAATTCATTCATAAAAGAAGGAAATCAGAAAACACAAATGGATGAAAACTCCTGGGGTATAACTGGCGTGTGATCTTTTCTGTTTGTGAACAAGCAAATTTAATTTAGTGTTGAGTAATACAGTTCCTCTTGCACAATGTTTTATGCATTTTAAGTCAAAGCAGTGTGTGATGTTGCTTACCACTTGCTGTGTATTCTTTCCTTTTTTCAAACTTCTTTCCTTTTTCAAAGGTGTCCAAACAATACAGAAGCACAAAATCTAGCGCATGTCTCAGAATTCCACTTCATGGTTCTCTCAGAGGATCCCGTCCTGCAACCCATCCTCTTTGGACTGTTCCTGTCTCTGTACCTGGTCACAGTGCTTGGAAACCTGCTCATCATTCTGATCATCAGTTCTGACTCCCAACTGCACACCCCCATGTACTTGTTCCTCTCCAACTTGTCCTTTTCTGACATCTGCTTCATCTCTACCACGGTCCCAAAGATGATTGTGGACATTCAGTCTCAGAGCGGAGTCATCTCCTATGTGGGCTGCCTAACACAGATGTCTCTGTTTATCATTTTCATATGTTTGGATGATGCACTTCTGACCGTGATGGCCTATGACAGGTTTGTGGCCATCTGTCACCCTCTGCGATACCATAGCATCATGAGCTCTCACATCTGTGGATTCTTCATTTTTCTATCTTTTTTATTCAGCCTTTTGATATCCCAGCTACAACACTTGATCATTTTACACTTTCCCTACTTTAAAGGTCCAGAAATTACTAATTTTTTCTGTCACCCTTCTCTACTTCTTAATCTTTCCTGTTCTGATACCATTACCAAAAATATAGTCATGTATTTTGTTGGTGCCATTTCTGGTTTTCTTCCTCTCTCAGGAATCTTTTTCTCTTACTACAAAATTGTTTCCTCCATTCTGAGAATCCCATCATCAGAGGGGAAATTTAAAACCTTCTCCACCTGTGGGTCTCACCTCTCAGTTGTTTGCTTATTTTATGGAACAGCAATCGGAGATTACCTTGCATTTGCTGCATCAAATTCTCCTAGGAATAGTGCAGCAGCCTCATTGATGTACACGGTTTTCACACCAATGCTCAACCCCTTCATCTATAGCCTGAGGAACAAGGACATTAAAAGTGCCCTGTGGAGGATAAAGAACAGAACAAGGTGATCACATTATCTCCTTTATTCTTCTTGCACTTTGTTTGGGAAAGCCAATCATCCAGTCCTAGAATCTCTCTCTCTCTTTGATCAAATTATTCTTGTAGTTTCTTGTTTCTCATTGCACTCTGTGAGTCGTAACAGAACATCGTTTCCTTTGTTTGGCTTTAATTGTATCGAGTGAGTGTTCTGGAATTCTTTTCATCATAAACATTATGATTTCAACAGTAAACCCAAGCAGTCTTTATAGTTCCTGTGCAACAATGATGGCCTCCAGATGAAATGCGAGCTCCTCTTTGTAGGTGTGTTTGAGATTTACATTCTTTTTCACAACTCATGTATATTTTCTTGAAAATTGTATCTAAAACATATATTTAGGCATGTTATGTTGATGTGATTTTCTTTAAATATCATCTTCAAATGCATTGTCCTTCAGTCGCATCTACCTTATTATTACTATAGCTGGATTTAAAGTTATCTTCCTGCTCCATACTGCCTTTCGAATATTTGCCTTTTGTTGTTGAGTGGGCACTCCTGATTCTCCTACTGTATTTTCCACCTAGTGTTGTGTCCAAATAGTATCTTTTGGGGTCAGTAAATGTTACTGTCTTGGAAATTCATTTTATTCCATTATGTCTTTCATGTTCTCAAGCACTCTGGTTTCAGATTTCTCCTTTAGTAACTATGTTTATGATCACATTGCTCATTGTTGCCTTTATTTTGCAGTGATTCTTCAACCCACTATAGGTATTCAATTTTCTCCACTAAAGTAAATACATGCATATTTTGTAATTCTTGACAAAACTATGAGTGATAAATCATAACATGGGAAAAAGTTATGTTGTAAGTTATCCATAATTAAAATATTTCAAAATATGCTCAATAAATAAAACTGGTTTTAGTATACAGTTTTGTTCCGGTGCTCATCTGAAGAGTCAGTGATGGTCTCATGTTGTTTGCTATGCTATGGCTGTAGTGGTGTATGAGAATTATTGTCAAAATCTTATTGTTAGTAAATTGAGTTTCACTTCTTTTACTTTACCCTGAGAGTGCCAAGATCCATGCTATCAACCAAAGGTAGTCATTTTTTACACCTAATTCATAACCAAAGTCCTTAAAAATTGTGGCAGTAATATTCTGACATGATAGAGTGGACACTCCCTGCAGGTAAGATTTTGTTTGTTCCTCTTTTATTCAGTGAATTAGAAGAATTTTATGGTGTATTAGCACTTCCCAATGTAAAAGATAGTAAAATTCAGAGCAGCAGCCTCAAGGTGGTACAACAGTCTTGACTAAGATAGGTATTATATTATACTGAAGGGTGGAAACAGCATAATAATCTCAATAGAGATTACTTCATCATGAAAGACACTTCATAACCTATGCCTTGGTTCTTAAGTCAATGAATTTTGATAACTCCAGCTCCTCTCTAAGCATCAGATTCCTGGTGAGCAAATTAACTACAGAAGTGCATTTTTTCCAAGGTCCTGAAATGATCATGTGTAAGTATGACACAAAAAGCCACCTTCAATGATAAGTATATTATTATATAAAAAGGTTTAGCATTAAATGTGCAATCCTGGAATTTGCAAGCAATTCGATATTACAAATTGTTCATCTGGAGCATGATAAGAATCATATTTTTATTTTGTATTCACATCAGGAGTATAAAAATCACTTATTGCCTTATTAAATCAAATGTAGTTATTAGAAGGGCATTTAGTTCACAGAAACTGACATACAGGAAAATCTCATTATCAGCATATTGTTGGCAAATGACTTTGCAACTTGAAACTGATTCTCAACATATATTAAAAATTGTTAGCTGAATGAATTGGGACACATTTTTGACCTCTCATGGCCTCCAATTGCTCATTTTTAATGGTTCTGGCCAGAAGGAACTCTAAGATGAAACATAAATTATATGCCTGATAGTAATGTGGTAAAAATAGCTATCATTTTATCATCATCTACTATAGGGTTGATATACTTCAAGCTAATGATTAGCATTCTACAGTGCTTTATTTCCTGGAGGACTGACGGACTGTCACATATCTATGTTGACATAATGAGTTCTTGACCAGGTTCAAACAAAGCAATTAAATTGATATCATTTATTTATAGAATAAAAATCTAGCATGGTGAAGCACAGTTATCTCTCTCTATCTCTCTCTGTCTCTCTCTCTCTCTCTCTCTCTCTCTCACACACACACACACACACAATTCTATCAGTTCTTTTTCTCTGGAGACCCTTGAATAACATAGTGAACAATTTATTTAATAACATATAAAGGAAACATGTGCCTGATCTCTGCCAGCCCCTATGCTGGACTTTGAGTTTTTGAAGGAAAAAAATTCTACTTTCTTTTTACAATGTTCATATTTTCGATGTACATTGGAGAAATTATTTACTGTTTTAGGAAAAAAGAAGCAAAATTGTTACTCATGTATGCAGCATGTTCTTATATCAAAGTTGTCAAAAAATCTTGCAAATAAATATTTAAAAACTTTTTAGAGATTAAATGTAGAATTTATTGATATTTTATCATGACTATATAATTCTAACTAGATTTTTGCATAGCACTTCAAAGATAATCATAGAAATATGAGTGGGATTCGAAAAGGTCTAGAAATACTAAAGAGATATAAAAAGTGAGGGTGGAAATTCCTCATGCACAAGGAAAAAATCAGAAGTTAAGGTCCTCCTGCTTGAATTAAGGACATTCAACATATGAAGAAGGATTAAGAAAAATCACAAAGCATATGGCTTTTTATAGCAAAAATAAGTAACACTTCTTGGTTTCATCTAACATGTCATTTACTCTATCTGATGGTATCTGAGCCCATCATTTCTCTATAATTTGGTAATTAGAGTGCATAGTACACAGCAGTCAAGCCTCCTAGATGGAAGAGGAAAACTCCTGGCATTTCAAATACGATTCACTTTTATCTTCTGCTTTCATGGATGAAAATAGATCATATTTCTCAGTTAAAAATGTAGACTAGATAAACAAATAACTCAAGTGTACACTGTCTACAAGAGTCTAACTGCACTGGTAAAGACACATGGAGAGTGAAAAGGAAAGGACAATGAAATTCCACACATATAACAACCAAGAATACAAAGCACTAGTCATACTCATATAAGATAAAATATACTTTAAGCCAAAAAGTCTATAAGAGAGAAAGAAGGGCATCATATTAGGATAAAAGTATCGAATCAACATTTACTAACTTGAGGAATTGTGTCTATACACCCAGAACGTAAAAAGTAAATAATATTGATTTAAAGGTAGAGACAGACTCCAATATAATAGTAGTTGGGGACAAAAACATCCTATTTGCAATAGGGGACAAATCATTCAGACAAAATCAGTACGAAAAGTTCTGAGTTAGTACATTTCATAGAACAAACAAATATGAAAGACATAAATAGAACATTTCGTCAAAAAGTCACATAGTTCACTTTTTTCACATCAGCACACAAACTGTTCCTTAGTAAAGTCAATGTCCTAAGTTATGGAAAAGGTTAAACATTTTTGGAAAGCCTAGAAAAAAATGGATGAGTTCCTGAATCAATATAGTTTACAAGTACTGGGAGCTTGGCTTTAGCGCCTGTCTGGCAGGCGCGAGGTTGTGAGTTTGATCTCC
>RJWM01043700.1:0-13665 GCA_004363535.1 Dasyprocta punctata | reverse complement strand
CTCTTACACTGTGTGTCGGCTCCACCCCTGGGTGGGTGCAGCACTCACACCAATCCCCACGCTAGACAACGAACCAATCTCGAATGCCAGACTCAGCCCCGTCCGAATTACGAGTCCTTGGGGGGACACAGGATCAACAATACAGACGAAAACCGCTTCCAAGAAGTTAAGCACTGAAGACCACAGGGGAGTGGTTCTGAGACAGTGGGGACCCGGCAGTGGTGACTGTGCTGTTGCTTTTGTGTGTCCTCCCTCCAGAGCACAGACACGGGGCCCGACAGTGTCACACACGGGAGCTCGGGGTGCCTGAAACCAGGCGTGTGAAGGCGGAGGAGCGCCCAGCGCTGACCAGGGCGGTGCGGTTCTCCCTGCCGAGTGTCCTCAGCTGTCACTTCATCTGCTGCCCCTCGCGCCCCCTGCTGTGCTCTGCCCTCCGCGGGGCGGGGATGGTTTCCCCGAACACGTCCTTGCTGCAGGACGCGCTGAGCTGCAGATGCGACCTGAGCCAGGGAGGATGACACCGGCGAGGTGGTGGCAGTCATCATGGCCACCTGCACACGCTGCTGGGGACTCCAGAGCACCTTGGTCCTCACTGAGGAGGAGGGAGGACCGCTCGCCTCACAGCGGCCTGAGCCATCGGCCATGGCCACAGACAGGGCCCGCAGAGCCTCGCTGCTGGCGCCGTGCTCCTTACAGCCTCCGAGCCAAGCGGCGCTGGCCCCAGCTCAGCGCTCCTGCCCGTCCCTCTCTGCTTGGCTGTGATGGCAGCGGCCTTGCGTCTCAGCGAGGCTGAAGATGTGACGTCCAGGCAGGTGGTGTTTTCACAACATCTGTGTCTGATTGAGGACAACCAGTCACCACCCGACGGAGACTCTGGTTGGGGTCCCTGCTTCCGGGACAGGGTTGCAAAGGCCCTCGGCTGTGGGCCGAGTGGGGTGGGTCGGCAGCTGCTCACGGGCTCCCGGTGCCATCTGGAGCTTCGCGCGACCCCACTGATCCCGCCCTCGCCCCATCCTCGCGGTTGCGCGGTCATCCACAAGGAGAGAGCGAGATCACCACAGGCCTTCTCTCTGTCCTCTCGGGCTCAGGGCCTCCGTGGCGCTCCCACTTCAGTGGCTGCTTCCTCGCTGACGTCCTCAGCCAGGGACCACGAGGACGCCTTCCTGCCGCACAGCGGTTTCATCGACCCGACCTCGTGGGCAGTGGGACTGGCGCGCGGGCGCGTGCGGGTGCGGCCTTTGAGTGAGCTGCTCGCGGGGAGGCACGCCGCCCTTCCTCACTGCAGGGCTGCTCCAGGCACGCAAAGAGCATTCATTTCAAAGCCGGGAAAAGAGCGCCAAGGACGTTCGTGACCGGTTTTAGGGGCCATGGGGTTGTGATGCGCAGCACTCTGCCCGCGGCCTCCGTGGGTCTGCAGGGATCCGAGTGCTTGCTCTCTGCTGTCCGGACGCAGCGATCACCTTTTCTTTGCGTCTCGCATAAACTTGATTACCCATCTGCGAACCAGACACCACTTCCCATTAGCAGCAGCACATTCTAACACTTCCTCTTGTCAAAATGAGTCGGCGTGGGCTTAGAGGACGTGGGTGAGTTCCACACCAGCAGGATGAGACCAAGCAAGAAATGCAAACACGTTAGCGAGGAAATTGAGTGCAGCGGCACCTCAGGGCCGTGTGGGTGCGAGCGTTCTGATTACGTGTGGTTTTCAATTATTTCGTTCCTGTGACTCCGCTCCAGGGTCAGGTGGGGATGATGGCAGACCGTATTTGTGAAGATTACACAGAATAAAAATGTGTGTGGGTGAAAAGGTCTCAGTGCAGGTCCCCTCCGCAGCCCTGCATAGGAACAGCCACTCGGGCTTTGTTGGAACAGTCAAAACAGTGAGAGGGCTCGTGGGTGCCCGGGAGAGCCACACTTGGTGACATAAACAGCTTGATTGTCACTGGGCATCACTCACTAGCTGTCCCAAGCTGCGACTCTCTCTCTGGTCCTCTTGTGGGGCCTGGCCAGCTTGGGGGAGCTCCCTGCTTGAAGCCCACTCGGGATTCGGGCTGGTTATATCACCTTAGCGAGTCCTAGACCCTGGCTACCAGGGCTTTGGTGGCAGAGGCACGGGCAGGAGCTGGTCAGGGAGGGCACTGTGTATGCCAAGGTACTGTGCTTAAAGTGTCCTCAGGTCACTAAATATTCCCCACATTACAGCCTCGGTGCTTTCAGATCAGAAAACACTCGGCCGACTTCCGCCACTCAGAAGCATTCCACTCCTCGTCTCGGTGTCCCCACGCGTTTAGTAGGGGCTGTGGCTGCTGAACGGCACTCACTCCGGAGGGCATCGGTCCCGCCCTGGAGCAGCAGCATTTCCGTGTCGTCGTCATTGTCGTGGGGCGCTGTGGTTCCCACAGATTCGAGGTGCCGCTGGGATGGAGGAGGACAGGATGTGGGCAGAAGGAAACTCCACTCAGGGTGGGGGGAGGAGGCGGCTGTGATGGCGGTGAAGGATGAAGGAGCCATCCTGCTGGGTCTAGAAGAGGTGGTCCCCTGGACGCCCCCTCCACCCTCTGTCCCCACGTGTTCTGTGCAGCGGAGCACAAGGCTGCTGTGTGTCAGTGTTCACGGGACGTGGAAATCGGGGCGACTTTGGGGGTGACGTATTCATGCAGCCAGCAGGCCGGGTGCATTGTGACAGCAGGATGATTGCTTTACCCCCAGCTTGGGGCTAACGAGGCGGCCTCCATTTCACCTGGTTGAAGTGTGGTTTGGGCACCTACTGTGTGCACAGCACTCGGCACACGGCAGGCGATGCGGGAGGTGGGCGGGGCCTCTGCAGAAAGCTCCAACTCCACACGGGCTGAAACGAGTGCTGTCAGTTAGGGGTGCAGAAAGTACCGAAGGCACACGCGGGGCCAGAGGATGAAGAGACCGTGTTTACCGTGTGCGTTTCCACGCAAAGGAGCGTGAGGCAAGCTCGGTCCTTTCCCGTGGGATCTCAGGGCAGCGGGCTCAGCTGTGGGCTGGTGGCTGCAGGACCAGGCTGTGGCCACAGCGGGCTCCAGCATCTTCTCAGTTACTCTGCCCGGGAGGCTGCTGTGGGGTCAGGGGCTCAGGGGCTGGTGCGTCCGTGGTCTGTGTGGTGAGTTAGCACCTGGTCTGCTTTGGTCTAATGTCCCCCAAAGCCTCTCAAAGGTGGGCTTTTAGAGAACGATTGGATGGCAGGGCGCCACACTCATCAGTGAATTTGGGGTACATCTCCCTCCTGGCTCCTCCCTTCTCTGTCTGCTTCTGGCTGCTATGAGGTGAGCAGGTCTCCTCCCCTAGGCCCTTCCGCCATGCAGGGTCTGCCTTGGAGCCGGCTGCCCAGCGGCTGAAATCATGGGTCAAAACAAACCTCTTGTCCTTTAAGTGGTGGATATCGGGTCTGCTGTCTCAGTGACAAGAAGGTGTCTAAGACAGTGACCGTAGGCACCCGTTCATCTGTGGGGTGGTGTCTTGGCTAGGGTTCCACTAAATAGCATGAGATCCACAGGGTCACCTTGACTTTGGGTGAGGTAAATATGTAGTGCTGGGGGCAGGTCTGGGGTGGCCCATGTCTGTGTCAGGGTCAGGGAGGCTTTGGAGATGGCACAGGAGATGGCACTGCAGGTGATGAGCAGGTGTGATGCTCCTTACATTAGCTGAGGCGTGGAAGCAGCCTAGGTGGCCGTCAACAGGTGTACACGTGATCACTGCTGGGCTCTCTTCTGTTCCACTGGTCGTTGTGTCTGTGTTTATAAAAATACCATACTGTTTTGGTTACAAGTGCTTTGTAATGTAGCTTACAACTTGAACTTTGCTTTTGTTTCTCAAGATAGTTTTTGGTGACTCCAGGTCTTTTGTGCTTCCATGAAAATTTAAGAATTTTTTTTATTTCTGTAAAAATTATTTTTATAATTTTCATAGGATTTGTGTTGAATATCTCTGGGTTGTGTAGATATTTTAATAATATTAATTTTTCAAGCCCACAAACATATGATGTCTTTGTTAGCTTGTATTTTCTTCAACTTTTTAATAAAAGTTTTGTCATTTTTATTGTAAAGATATTTTACTTTCTTGCTTAAATTTATTCTGGGTGTTTTATTCTTATAGATGCTATCACTGATGAGATTATTTTCTTAGTTATTTTTTCAGATAAGCATTTGTGTAAAGAAACAACATTCATTTTTGTGTGTTGGTTTTTGTGCCCTGCAGTTGCACTGAATTTATTCATTAGTTCTAACGGTTTTCTTCTTGGCGAGTGCAGGGTCTTTAGCATTACCCATGCATGGATCATGTCACCTGCAAACAGGGCTAGTTTTCCTCCTTCCCTTTGGATTTTGATGCCTTTTTACTTCTTTTTCTGTGTGGTAGCTCCTGCTAGACTTCTGGTCCATGCTGAGTAGGGGGAGGTTGATATTCCTGTCCTGCACAGGTCTTGAAGGCAAGGCTTCTGCAATATTCTTAACAGACCCAAAACTCTGTCTTATTCTAGGAAAAAGCAATTTCTTCCCCCAAAGATAGATGAAATGATTGAGATAAATAAAAAACAATCTACTTCTCTTTGTCTCATTGAGATGTAGTTTCTTTTTTCAAAATTACATTTATGTTTCATGCTTATTTATGGTTAATAGAGTCATGTTATTTTGATCAATTATATGTTAATAATTATAATTCAGAAATATTTAAATAAAATAAGTCCAGAAGCTATGAAACATTTAAAATGATTTTAATATTCTTTTCATGTGTCACAATGCAAAGAGGTATGATAAAGTAACGAGACCTTTGTGCAAATAAAATATTATATTAGGAAGAAATCTCTTGGAGAAGTAAAAAGATATTAAAGTCAAGGAGAAAAAGAAGTGTGGTAAAGTTTCTATCATGGAAATTATTATGTGTTTAAAAGTGGGTAACTGTGAGCATCAAACCGTGGTACTTGGATTCCATTGCCTGTATGTAACAGAATAAAGTGTTTATTTTAGAATATTGATATTTAAAAAACTTTGTCCTTCATGGCCGTTTAGCTTTGATGACATTTCTGACACCAGCAGGGGTGGGGGCCCAAACCACCTCTTGTTCCTGAAGGAAGTGAAGTTTGCCCTCTCGGTCACCCCCGGACCCGAGGGAGGCCTTCCTCCCTGTCATTCTCTGGGTGGGACTGCAGGCCTGCAGCTTCTGTGGGGATGAAGCCCTGCTCCACCAAGTGAACCCATGGGAAAGAAGCAGGGACGTGATGTTGGGTGGGGGCCAGAGGGCTTTGGGCCCATCATGTGGTGACCTTGGGTCTATCCCTGTGGTGACTTGAGCCCATCGTGTGGTGACCTTGGGTCCATCCCTGTGTTGACCTTGAGCGCATCCCGTGGTGACCTTGGGTCCATCCCCATGGTGACCTTGGGTCCATCCTTGTGGTGACCTTGGGCCCATCCCATGGTGACCTTGGGCCCCTCCCATGATGACCTTGGGTTCACCCATGATGACTTTGAACCCATCCCAATGGTGTCCCTGAGAGTGCTGTGCTGTCCCTCTGTGTCCTGGGGTCGCTGGCAAGGGATTGGTCAGGTTCACGGTGGGCTGAGGAGATGGCGGGGCCTGCGCTTCATTTGAACTCATACAAAGTGAGTCTCAAATCAACTACGGGTGACAAGAAGTGACCTGGATGGTTTCTGATGAAGGGGTTGCCCATCAACCAGGACGAGTCTGAGGAGGAAGGTGCGTGCCTCGGGAATGCTCGGGAGTGGAGCGGAGAAGGGAAGTCTGAGGGACGGGGAATCTCGGGGATAACAGACGCCGAGAGAGCCGCCTCAGGCCACCCCATCCGGGCAGGAGGAGCCGGTCTCCGCAGCGACACAGTGACCAGCGCCCGGTGTGGATGCTCTTCGCCTGCCCCAGCCCCATCTGCCCAGGGAATTCTCGGGGTGTCACGTGGCTGACTTCGTACAGCCCAAGGCCACCACTGGACACTGCACTGTGCGCACTCCCACGTCACTGTGTCACTGACTCCAGGGCTGGGCTGGGCGGGGACATTCTGTCCAGCAGGGAGGGGACAGCAGGTCCCCTGGGGGCTCAGGGAGGCCTCCCCGCTAGGAAAGATAATGGTTGCCATTCACGGGTTCCACTGTCCAGCAAGTGCTTTTCATGCACTATCTCATTTAATCCTCAGCAACACCACAAATCCACAGACATAAGCAACATGAAGACGGGAGCGCTAAACACTCCCGAGGTCGCGCCCCCAGGACCCAAAGCCTGGAGACACCGGTTCTCGGCCAGGGGCAGCCTGAGTGTGGCAGACACCTGGACATTTTCCTTGTTGAGACGGGGAGGGTGCTGACGTCCATGGAGGAAGCCAGGATCACCAGCGTTGCCCAGGATCGTCCTCCAGGATGGGCTGGAGATTGGCTGAAGTCCTCACACTCAGGGCCTCAGATGTGACCTTGTATGGAAATCAGGCTGTTGCAGACAGGATTAGTTGAGATGCTAAGTGTGTTCCCAACCCAGGGTGGCCATGTCCTTAGCAGAAGATGACTGATGGTGTGATAGCTGGGGACCAGGGAGGACCATGAGGAGAAGGAGGCAGAGATGGTGGCGCCTCGGCACCCGGGCCGCCTGTGTGGGCAGAGGGCCTGGCCTGGCCTCCCCAGGACACCTGGGCTCCTGACTTCCGTCCACCAGAACCAGAGAGAGCAAACTTCTGCGGTGCTCAGCGCCCAGCGTGTGGGCGTCCTGGGCAGCCCTAGCAAAGCCGCAGGCCTGTAGCCTGGAAGAAAGGCTGCTGGTGAGAAGCCCCGGTGGAAGAGCTGCACCTCCCAGCACCTCTGCCCTTCCTGCCTCTCCCCAGAGGAAGGCTGGAGGCGAGGGGCCGGCCCGGGAGCCGCAGGCTGCTTGCTGGCAGGTTGAGGGTGGTTAGTCCATCTGGCGGCTCAGCCAGCCTTGACCTACCCGGGAGGAAGATCCCCCAGGACCGCGTGGGTGGAGCCTGGTGCTGTTTTCATAGAGCGAGACCCTCGGTCTCTTCCCGGGCTGTCAAGAGCTTGGCTCTCAGTGCTCGGCTGGGTGCTCTGACGCCTCCACGACGTCACACTCCGTGTTGCTGGGTTCCCTTGCCCAGGCTCAGGGCTGTGCTTCGGCCTGAACCGAAGCGTAGTGCTGGAGAGGGAAGCATCCGGCTGGATGGAGCCGGCAGGATGGGGTGGGGGAAGCGCTGCCCAGAGCCACTGTGGGCGCCTGCTGCCATGCACTGGCCGGGGCCTCGGGGCCCTCTCCGCCCGGGTGGACGCTGCTCACCCTGAGGCTGGACCGGGAGGCTCGTGCTCTGTGCTCCTGGCAGCCGTGATGGTCGGCAGAATGATGAATTGGAAGTCTGCGTCTCCTGCTTGGGGGTGATGGGGTCGTCCTTCTCTGAGTGAGAAAGTTCCAACGGCATTGTGTGCCCAGACAAAGACACAGCAGACACACACACACGCACACACACGCACACACACATGCATACACACCACACCCCTGTGGGAGGTGGTGCACATGGGTCTGGGAGACAGTAATCACCAAGATCGGTGCAGGGGCTTGATTGATTTTTTTTTTTTTTTTGGTTTTGGACATTGAACTCAGGACCTTGTGCTTGCCAAGGAGGCGCTTATACCACTGAGCTATAACCCCGGCCCTGATTAATTTTTTTCTGCAAAATCGTTTTAAATGGATCCTTTCTGTTTGTGGAAAGGGAAGTTTCATAAAACGAGGTGACAATGGGCAATGACTCAGGAGATGGAGACGAGGCCTGAGAGGCCCTGGAAGAAGCTGTTCCAGCTGCTGGGCAGCCCTGGGCTTTCTGCTGGCCTTGGGGCCCATCCTCCCCAGCCGTGGGCTTGTTGACATGGAACTGGTGGTAGGAACCTGGGGTTTTCTCAGTTCCTGCTCAGCCTTGAAAACCACACCACGCCCGCCCTGCAGCAGCTCCGCCTCAGAGCCCTGGTGGGAGAAGCAGGTGACAGTGACGGTGCTGGGGGAGCCCTCTCCCACCCCCCCGCATGTCGCACTTACTTTTACTCAGCACTCATGGCTGTGGGTGTACATGATGGAAGCAATGGTGTGAGCCCAGTGGTCACTCAGTCACCACGCCTGTGACCACAGGACAGGCCCAGGACATCTTGGGTGTGGCTGTGCCATCTGTCCAGTGGGAGCCCCACCTGTGTGCCTGCTGTCAAGGGCGTCACAATCATCAGATCTGATCCTGCATCTGAGAGAGCCTTAGAAACAGCAGGCCAAGTGTAACCATGGATAAGGAGTGGTCCCTTCTAGAAAGTCCATGGCTCCCTGTCAAGCTTGCCCTCCCCCCCCACTTTCCCCGTGGCCCGGTTGTGCTTTGACTTTTCTGTACCTGCTTGATGTTCAGTGATCTGGCTCGGATTTTACAAACTAGAGATCGGTTCTTTCCGTGACCATGTTTACTTCCCAGCACTGTTAATTAACACGAGGACAGTGATTTATGGGTACGTTGTTGCCCGAGGTGTAGCATCTACAAAAGCCACGTGTGTGTCCCCATGAAGGCGATGCCAGCGTCTGTGCCTGGGTTGACTGTGTGGCTTGCAGTGCTCAGTGGCACTGCCACGGTGAGGCTGGCTGCTGCGTGGGTTGCAGAGTGGCCGGTCACTTGTGGACGAGGTTGATAGCCTCACACTGGGGCTTCTGTGGGACAGGCAGCATTGGGAGGCTCACGGCTTCGCCGTCACCTGCCAAGCCTGATCCCTGCAGTCCTGGGTGTGCAAGTATAAGAACGGCGTGCAGGTCGCTGCCCTGTGCAGCATCACAGGATGGCATCACGGAGGTTCCTCTCGCCTTTCTGATGCCAGCTGACGTCAGTTTTCTCCTTGAACCTCAAGGCTGGTGCTCTCATCCACTGGGCCGTCCTGCCTCTGCTCACGTTGCCCGGCCCACAAGGCCCGGGTGGGGAGCCTGATTGCTTGGGAGCTGGAGCTCGGTGGCTCTCGGGCTGCTGGGGGAGCGCATGGCACAGGGCAACAGGGGCAGCGCAGCTGCTGCTCTAGGAGCCAGTGACGTGCGGGACTTATGGCCGGGTCCCCCACTGGGCTCTGCGCTCCTCTCCGAATTCTGATTAGTGAGGTCTTCAGACTCCTCTTGAGGCCAGTGGGAGACCTCAAGGTCCCCATACTCGGTGTCCTGTGATTTCCTAGGAATCAGGAGTCTGGCCACTCACCTGTCCATGTCTACCTGCAGGCAGCAGAAGGGTGGGACCATTTGAATAAGTTTGTGCCAGAGCCTGCTGGTACCCATGGGTGCCACAAGATACTCAGGCAGGACAAACAGAATTTGCATGGTGCCCTTTCAGGGGGAAAACTTCCTTCACATGTGTCGTGTGCACAGCCCTCTGGGGCAGGGTGCTGCGGTTTGGGGTGGGCAACAGCACGGGCCCCACTTGTGGGACACAAGGAGGCCTCACCTCCCCTGCCATGGCCAGGGCCCTCTCTTTTACACACCTTGGGGCTGCTGAGCCGCGGGCAGCGGGGGGAGGGCAGAGAAGACAGAGCAGCGTTCTGATTCCCGTCATGCTTGAGTCCGCCGATATAATTGGGCAGCTGGAGGCCAAGAGCTCTGCGTTATATTAGGTTCCTGTTCCCTCTCCTTTCTAGAACAGTGCTGCTCAGGGCCCTTCTTCTGCCAAGTGGAGTCTGGCCGTGGTCCCAACCCCGAGCCGAGGCTGACGGCCGTGCCGAGGTGGGAGTGGAGCCTCGCCTGCTGTGCTCCTCCGAGGAGCGTGCTCGAGTGAAGGTGGCGCCTTCGGGTCACGGACTTCCCTCCTCTCCCCTTTCCTGCTCCTCGGCTTCGTCACCTGTGTGTTTCAGCCTCGCCCTTCCCACGCTCCGCAACCTCAGGGCCTTCTCCCCTCGCTCAGGGGCTACCCAGCTCCTGTGTGTGGAGCTCAGAGCCGGCGGCAGACCCAGCCTCTGTGCTACCCTCTCCTTTCTTCCCACCAGGGACGAGCCCAGAGGGTGTGGTGTGTGCCGAGGACCCCCGTTCTCAGCCATGGGCCAAGCCCCTGCACCTATTCTGGGCGCCGGCAGCTTCTACAGGCATCAGACCTTCCAGAGTCGGTGGCACCAAGCACAGAGCCGTGGGCACTCATGGGCCGGGGGGCCTGAGCACCTGCTCGCTGCCATCCACATGGAGAGCCACCCCAGTCCTGAGGACCGGTCCCGGGGCCGAGTGGTGGGGACCCAGCCTTTCCCTGCACGCGGGTGGCGCCCACTTCCTGAACGGCCTCACTGGCCCCAGGAAGCAAGGATTCCCGCAACTGCGTTTCGTCCCTGGACTCGCCGGTTCGCATCTGGGTGAGCTCAGGTGTTCTCCGTGGAGGTGGGGAGGGACTGAGGTCACGGTGGCTGTTAGCTGGCCACGTGGCCCTCTGCCTCTGCTCGGGAGGGAGCGCCCCAGTGCAGCAGTCCTCGCGGCCAGTGACTTTTCCCGGCTTATGGGATGTTTGTGTTTCTTCCTCATCTGCCGACGATTCTTAGCAGAGAGCAGCAAACCCAGGCCCCTGCTCCCCGAGGCAAGGACTGATGAGAACCCGAACTGTCCCCGCGCACTCCGTCACCCACGGTGCTGCGTCCTCCTCCACGACACAAGGGCACTGGGTCTGCTCTGCTAGCTCTGCTGGTGGACCCCTGCCTGAGTGGGTGTTGGGGCACAATTATAATGTAGGAACACACTTATAAGATAGCGAACTTTATAGGTGTTTCATGATCAATTAGAAGTCTCTGACCAAGTTTCTGTTCTGCTGTTTCTGCTGAATTCAATTGACCTTGACAGTGTCTGAAGCCCAGCTGCAGACGTCTGAGGATCACTGAGTCAGAGTCACTGTCTGTGCCTTAGGGCACCCTGGGCTAATCACAGAGCCCCTCTCCAGAATGTTCCTGTATTACGGCAACGCCTTTAACGTGCTCACCCTGTAAGGGCCCCTCCCCTTGTTCCCGGAGTGTTTCTATATTATGATAACCAATTCCTCGTTTCAGCAGATCTGTTCGCAACCAGGCTGCCTGTCAATACGTGACTCAGTGCGTGTAACTGATTATGTAACGTTTAGTCACTTGCTTTGTACCTCCCACTTCTAAATTCTATATAAACTAAACTCTTCCTAAATTCAGTGCTGTTGCCTTTGAGGAATTATCCTGCAACAGCCCCCTGGCGTGAAGATCCAGCAGTCGCTGGTGTGAAGATTAAGTGCTGCCTGCCTGCCTCCTTGGTCTGGTCGGCTTTGGATGGCTGGGGAATTTTCCCACCACGTGGTCCTTGCAGCGTTTCTCCGTCCTGCAGCCGGGCACGCAGGGGCCGAGCTCTCCCCTGGGGGGCCTCTGGGGCCTGCTGTCCTGCCCACACACCCCTGCTGGCCGGCACCTGGGGCTCAGACTGCGGGGCTGTGTGCTTCCTCCCGCCGGGCGTCCCTGACGGAGAAGACCGAGGTCTGACTCTGGGCGTGGGAATCTGCTTCTGCCCTGACATCGCAATAACCTGTGCAGCTTCCGGGGTCTCTTGCTTTCTCTCAACTTGGGGTTCAGCCCGTCCTCAGTTAGAACTCCTTTTCCACGACAGTTAGGGTGGAACTTTCAGCTCTTTCAGTTGCCAAAGTCACCTCTGTGTGTCTGGACAGCCGAGCTTGCCAACTCAGGTTCTCCCGGCCCTGTGGTCCCCTCTCGGCCATCGTGTGGCCCCTGTGCCTCCTCCTGGCTTGGGACAGCCTCGGGGGCTCAACCTCATCCCTCCTGTCTTCCCCTCTGTGGGGGACCCCCAGGACGGCTCCCCCGGGAAGAAGGCCATTTGTCTCCATGCTGTGTTGGCTCGCCCTCGCCCTACTCCCGTGTACTGATCTGTGCAGAGCTGGCTAGGATAATAAATACTCTGTTCCCTCAACTGGCTTTAAGCAATGCAAATGGGTCTGGCCGAGGCGCTGATGGGACCTGTCCTTTGAAGCAAAGCGGCAGGTCAGTGAACCCCCACCTACAGCTCCTGACTCCTAAGCCAGGGCTGGACCAAGCGACCCAGTGCTGTCTGACCCTGAGCTGGGACTGAGCCTCAAGAAAGAAGCCGTGATGTCTCAGGGCAGAGTCCCCCGACATCAAGGCTGAGGCTCCGACCAAAAGCACAAGATGCTTCCTCAAGTTGTGTTATGCAGATTCCTCCAAACTTAGGGGTTCCCTGGGAACCCGGCACTCTTTCTGCATACCTCTCTATGCGTACTGCAGGGGTGCCGTGGCGCCTCCCGCCTGGCCCAGCTCACAGCATCCACGAACTTCCCCCCATTCCCGCAGTCACTCATCCCCGGCCAGTCCCTCTTCACAAATAAGAAAACCTGGGTTCTGCCCTGAGTGGAGGCCTTTGTTCCTGTTAGCCATTGTCCCGACTGGACCGAGGCCCCCTGGACTCCCCGCAACTGCAGATTTGTCTGTCTCTTTATTCTCGCCGTGGGTTGCACTGGGAGTGGTAGAACGGCACCTACTCACTAGAATTCCAGTGACTTTCCCCTGAGCTTACGAATCTAAACCCCTCGGAGGAGGCCGGAGCCGGCTCTCTATGTCCCTCCGAGGCAGAGAAGCTGTGGACGCCGCCTGAGTGTTGGCCTCGCCGGGACACAGGCCAGGTGAGGAGTGACCAGGGCCTGCGTCAGCATGGACAGACACCGGGCTCGACAGAGCAACAAATGACGTTCCTTTCTTCCGCATCCTTTCTTCTTACCAGACGGGAGTCACTGTTCCTCGGTGTCAGCCATTGTCATCTGCTCCCCCGGTGCTGGGGTGACAGGAGCAGGGACGCCGGCGCCTGGCCTGAGTTACCCCATCAGGATGGACTCAGGGGTGGGGCGAGGGCACCGGTGCGTCCAGCTCTCCTCCCTCTCAGACCTCCGGCCTCTCCCGCCCCAAGCGCCTCCCCCACCCAGCTGAGGCCTCTGGGCGCCTCTTCCGCAGTCCCCTTCTCCGCTGGCTCTCACTGTCCTCTCCCATCAGGTCCCGGGGGTGCAGCCCTCTTCCATGGAGTGCGGAGGAAAACCCCAGGCTGGTGACACAGACCTAGCAGGAGGCCCCGTCAGCAGGACAATCTGGAAGCGCCGTCCTCCGCAGCAGGACAAGAGCCCGCTGTAAGACCCCGGCCAGGAGGAGAGTCAGGCCCCTGGGAGTCGTCCCTCAGGTCACACGTCCTCGGCCTTAGGTGTCGGGGTCACCTGATGTTGACCTGCTTAGTGGATGGGTGAGAGACGCTGGGTGTAGCCACGCCTTCTGGAACTCGTCCAGAGGAGGCCCCAGGTCGGGGAAGGACTGGCCACACCTGTGGAGCCAGCAGCAACTGCGTCACTGGTGTCCAGCTTGGCCAGCGCTGGGCTCCCAGCTGCAGCAGAGCCGCTGCAGGCCTCCGGGAGTGTCTGGGGACGAGCTGCAGAGGACTCCACAGCGACAGACGGGTGCTGTCTTCATGCAGGAGCGAGTGCCTGCGCCAATGGAAATGCGCGTAGCACTTAATCTGCGTGCTTCTAGCAACTACTGTGGGTGGGGAGGGGTTCTAGGGAGGGCAGCGCTGTGCCTGCTGGTGACGCCGCTGAATGACAAGGGACAGGCAGGGCCGTCGGGTGCTGGCTCTGGAGAGGCAGGGAGAGGCAGGGAG
>RJWM01043699.1:0-13668 GCA_004363535.1 Dasyprocta punctata | reverse complement strand
GTTTTTATTCCAGTACCATGATGATTTTATTATAGTAGCTTTGTAGAATAACTTCAAGTCAGGGATTGTGATGCCTCCTCCCTTCCTTTGTTACCCGGAATTGCCTTTGCTATTCTAGGTCTCTTCTGGTTCCAGATGAATTTTAGGAATGATTTCTCTAGACCCATGAGGTCTGCTAATGATATTTTGATTAGAATTGCATTAAATGGGCATAACCCTTTGGGAGAATGGCCATTTTCACAATGTTTGTTCTTCCTATTCATGAACACGGGATGTCTTTCCATTTTCTGAGATCCTGTTTGATTTCTTTTTTTAGAGTATTGTAATTTTCACTGAATAGATCTTTTATTCCCTTCACTAGATTGATTCCTAAGTATTTGATTTTTTTGAATGCTATTTTGTAGGGTGTGGTTTCTCTTACTTCTCCCTCAGTGGGTTTGTTGTTTGTGTACAGGAATGCTATTGACTTTTGAGTGCTGACTTTGTATTCAGCTACACTGCTCAATTTGGTTATTACATCTAGAAGTCTTTCAATGGAATTTTGGGGGTCTTCTATGAAAAGTATCATGTCATCTGCTAATCATAATTTGACTTCTTCTCCTATCCTTATTCCTTTTATTTCACTCATCTAATTACTCTGGCTAATGTTTCCAGTACTATATTGAATAGGAGTGGTGATAGTGTACAGCCTTGTTTTGTTCATGACTTTGGAGTGAAAACATTCTGTTTTTGACCATTTAGTATGATGCTGGCTGTTGGTTTGTCATAGATGGCTTTCATCAGATTGAGGTAAAGACTAAATATTCCAATTTTCTGTAGGGTTATTTTCATGAATGAAAGTTGGAATTTATCAAAGCATTTTTCTGCATCTATTGAAATGATCATGTGGCTCTTGCCATTGACTCTATTGATATGGTGTGTTATGTTTATTGATTTGTGTATGTTGAACCATCCTTGAATTCCTGTGATGAATCCCACTTGATCATAGTGTATAATTTTCTTGATGACTTGCTGCACTGTTTGCCAGTATTTTACTGAGGATTTTTGCATGTATGTTCAGTAGGGAAATTGGCCTGTAATTTTCTTTTTTGGTTGGGTGTTCCTCTGGTTTTGGTCTTAGGGTAGTGCTTGATTCAGGAATGAATCAGGGAGACTTGTTTCCCTTTTGATTTCTTTGAAGAGTTTGAGGATGTTGGCATCAATTCTTCCCTAAATTTCTTGTGGAATTCAGCAGTTAATGCATCAGGACCTGGGCTTTTGGTAAGTTTTAAATTATGTTTTCAGTTTGTTGAACTGATATTGGGTTATTCAACAGTTTTACATCTTCTTGATCCAGCTTTGGTAATTCATAACTTTCTAGAAATCTGTCAATTTCTTCTGTGTTATTGAACCTATGAGAGTAAAGAAGGTTTTTGAAGTGGGTATTGATGATCTTCTGTATTTCTACAGGGCCTATAGTGATTTCACCCTTTTCATTCCTTATTGCATGAATTTGAGCTTTTTCTTTCCTTTTATAATAAAGTTAGCTAGGGGCTTATCAATCTTATTTATTCTTTCAAAGAACAAACTCTTTGATTCATTAATTCTTTGTATTGTTTTCTAACTCTCTATTGCATCAACTTCTGCTCTGATCTTTGTAATTTCCTCCCTTCTTTTTGCTTTGGGCTTAACTGACTCTTCTTTTTCTGGATATTTCAAGTGTAGCATCAGGTTGTTTATTTGTGTTCATTCTGTTTTCCTGATGTGGGAATTCACTGCAATAAATTTCCCTCTGAGGACTGTGTTTATTGCATCCCACAGGTTCTGGTAATTTGTATTTGTAGTTTTATTTGCTTGTAGATATTGTTTAATCTTCTTTAATTTCCTCTGTGACCCATTGATAGTTGAGGAGTGTATTATTTAATTTCCATGGGTTTATGGAGTTTTTGCAGTTTCTTTTGTCACTGATTTCCAGTTTCATGGCACTATGATCAGATAATATGCATGGGATAATTTCAATTCTTTTGCATTTACTTAAGCATGTTCTATGGCTAGTATATGATGTATTTTAGAGAATGTCCCATGTGAAGCTGAGAAGAATGTATATTCTGATATTGTTGGGTGAAACACTCTGTACACATTTACCAAGTCCATTTGTTCACAAGTTTGACTCAGTTTTGGTATTTCTTTGCTGATTTTCTGTTTAGTTGACCTGTCTCTTTGTGTCAATGGAGTGTTAAGGTCTCCCATCATAATTGTGTCATTGCTTATTTGATTTTTCATTTCTATTATTTGTTTCATATGGCTGTGTGCTCCCATATTTGGTGCATATATAATTAAGATTGTTATCTCTTTCTCTTGAAGTTTTTCCCTGACCAATATGTAATGACCTTCTTTATCTCTTTCAATCTTTCTTGATTTGAAATTCACATTGCTGCAGACAGAATAGCTACCCCTGCTTTTTTGGAGGGGAGTTCCTGTTGCATAAAGTATTGTTTTCCATCCTTTGAATTTCAGTCTATGAATTTCCTTTCAGATTAGATGGGCTTTTGTACACAGCATATGGTTGGATGTTGTTTCTTGATATATTCTGCCAGTCTGTTTCTTTTAATTGGTGAGTTGATGCCATTTCTATTAACAGTTATAACTGATGTATATTGGCTTATTTTTGTCATGAAATCTTTCTGGTGTTGATTCTTTAAGTTTCCCCTCTGTTTGCCCTGCTTGGTGGTTGTCTTAGTTACTTTTCACTTGTTGCCGAGACGAAATACCTGACACCCAAAATTAGGGAAGGAAAGGTTTATTCTTACAGTTTCTCGGGAGTTTCAGTCCATATTTAAGTTGACTCCAAGATAGCGTGGCATGGCAGGCCTGGTGTTCATGGCGGCTGCAAGCTGCAAGCCACAAGCCACACTGGCGAGAGAGAGAAGGTGGAAGGGGAAGACGCACCTTCCCTTATGCTGTATGTCAGCTCCACCCCTGGGCAGGCACAGCACTCACATTGTCAATCAACCAATAACAAACCAATAACTCAGCCCCATCAAAATTATATGAGGACTTGGGGGTACACTGTATTATCACCCAATACATTCCACCCCTGGACCCCCAAGTACTCATGTACATCCTTACTACAAAAGACATTTAGTCCATCTCTAAGAGTTGCCAAAGTCCTAACAGTTTCACTATTGCTGAAAAGTCCAAGTCCCAAATCTCCTTCGAGATCTATGGCAAACTCTTATCTGTAACCCCCTGTACAAATGAAAACAAGGTTAAGCACTTCCAACATATAAAGGCACAAGATAAACATTACCATTCCAAAAGTTACAAACAGGGGAATACAAAGCATTGGAACCAAAGCAAGTCCAAAATCCAGCAGGGCAAACATTAAGTCCTGGAGTTCTCTGCTCAGCATTTGAAATAATCTGGTTACAAGCTCCAACAGGCTTGAGTGACTCCACCCCTGCGGCACCTTTAGGGGTCTTAACTTCCATATCTTTTCTTGGATGATCCATGTCCCCTGGCTCCACCCTTACATCTTTACACATTGTTCTCTGCAGGCGAGGCGGGAGTTGCCTTAGCCTTTTCTTGTACTTAAAACCAGCGCCACGTAGATGCCGCCAAGGTCCGTTGCAGGCTGGAGCAGTAGCCAGGCTTTCCTCTCTTTTGGCTGTAGGGGTCAACTGCCTGGATTGCTGAGCTCTCTGAACCTGATTGTGAGGAACAGCTTCTCTACGCTGCCATTCTGGAATCCGGCATGGCCGCTGCCATTTTGGGACATGGTGTGGCCTCTGTCGCCACTCTGGGACAAGGCACTCTGCGGCTTTTTGTCACCACTCTGGGACAGGGCATTCTGCAGCTTTTTCCTCTGAGCAAACTCTTTCACTTTTGAAGGCCTGAGGCTGCAGAGGGCAGAGACCCGCTGCTTCCCGGGATGCCCCCAGGCCATCATTTTTACTCTTTTGTTCCTTCTCAGCAATCAAGGTCTCAGCTCCATCTTTACAGTCCACAGCTTCCTGGCCAAACTCACATTTTAAATCGCCATGCTGGGCTCCTTGCTCTTTATCCACAACATAAATCTGGCTAAGAGCCCCCAACAAAAGCCAGGCCACCATTTCAATGTTTGGCTGCATCATAATCTCACTCTGTATAGTAATTAATCCTTTGCCCTTAATCTCAGTCTCAGGCAAAGTCTCCAGGCATGGACAAAATGTAGACAAACTTTCTGCCAAACCATAACACACATCGTGTGGAGTCCAACACCCAATGTCGTTCTTCTTCCCAGCAGAAACCTTCTGAGCCTGGTCTTTACTGGCAGGCTTTCTATCAGCCTTCTGGTCTCCTGAGCTCTGACCAGAATCTCCCAAACAGAACAACCTAAGCCATTCCAGCTCTATGCATGTAGACGACATCTCTGAACCTTTCCAAACCTTCCCCGCAAGCCATTTCCAAAGGCTCTCAAACCACATGGTCAGGAATAGTCACAGCAATGACCCCACTCCTCTGGTACCAAATTCTGTCTTAGTTACTTTTCGCTCGTTGCCAAGACAAAATACCTGACACCCAAAATCAGGGAAGGAAAGCTTTATTCTTACAGTTTCTCGGGAGTTCAGTCCATACTTAAGTTGGATCCAAGATAGCGTGGCATGGCAGGCCTGCTGTTCATGGCGGCTGCAAGCTGCAAGCCACAAACCACGCTGGCAAGAGAGAGAAGATGGAAGGGGAAGACCCACCTTCCCTTACGCTGTAAGTCAGCTCCACCCCTGGGCGGACACAGCACTCACATTGTCAATCAACAAACCAATAACAAACCAATAACTCAGCCCCATCAAAATTATATGAGGACTTGGGGGTACACTGCATTATCACCCAATACAGTGGTTTTTGTCTGATGGTGTTCTTGGAGTCATAGTTATTTTTATGTCTATGTAGAATATCTTTCAGCATTCTTCACAGGCTTGGTTTGGTGGTCACAAAGTTCTTCAGCTGCTCATTGTCATGGAAATATCTTTTTTCTCCATTGATTTTGAAGGATAGTTTTGCAGGATATATCAGTCTGGGTTGGAAGTCATTTTCCTTGAGGATTTGAAGTACTTCATTCCATGCTCTTCTTGACTTCATTGTTTGTGTTGAGAAGTCTGCTGGGATTCTGATGGGCTTTCCTTTAGAGGTGATTTGTTTCTTTTATGTAACAGCTTTTAATATTCTGTTCTTGTGTTGTATTTCTGGGATGTTTATTATTATGTGTCTGAGTGTAGATTTATTTTGATTATTGCTTAGTGGAGGGCTATATATCTCACTTATCTGTAAGTCATTTCCCTTTCCCAAGCTTGGGAAAAGTTTGGCTATTACTTCTGCAAATATTCTTTTTATATCATTTGTATTGTCACCTTCTTTTTCATTTATTCCTATCAATCTAATATTGTTTTGTTTTGCACCATTTTGCAACTGTTGAATTGTTGTTTCCTAATTCCTTGTTATTTTTAAAAGATCTTTCCTTTCCTGTTCCCTAGCTGCAGTCTTTTCTTCGATGTCTTAAAGTCTATGTTCACATTCATTGAGGTGGTTTTGCTAGCTTTTGATGGAATTTTTGACTTCCTGGGTATTTCTTTTAAGTCTATTTCGTGCATTTTACTTCTTTCAAATATTGTTTATTCAAGGTTTCCATCTTTTTGCAGTGCTCATCAATTTTTTTAACTTCTTCTTTAGATGTGTTCAACATGTCTTTATTTTTGTTTATCATTTCTTGCTTTAACTGGAAGATTATTTCTGATCTGTGCTCCTTTACAGTTTCATGGAGTTGTTTCTTTACTTCAGTTGCCATCATTTGAGATATTTTGGGTTTGTGACTTATAGTTTCTTCTATGTCCATGTGTTCTAGGTTTTTATGGGATAGGCTGGATGACTGAGATTGTATTTTGCTCTTTTGTTTTGTCATTTTCCTGTATTTCTCTGGGGCTGCTGAATGTAAAGCCTCAGTTGTTTTTTGGATTGAGGATGGCTGTCTTTACAGTAGGGAGTTTCACAGTTTAGTGCAGGTCATTAGTCAGTCTATACTGGGTCCCTACAAGCCCTCAAAATCTCCACAAATGGAGGGAATGCTCTTAGTTCACCTTCATCACACCCCTTGAGGCACACTGAAGGTCCCCGTCTGTTTAGGGATGCTGGGCATGGCCCTACCAGGTTCCAAGCAAAGTGCTGAACCTTTGCCACTAGATAGAAATCATTGTACAGGCCTTTGGCATATGTCACTCATCATGTGAACATTGCCTGCGTCCTCGGATTCTCTGGGAGTGTCTGAGACAGGACCTGTGTCACTTCCCAAAGTTCCTTGGATGTTACGGGACACTGGTCAGGGTCCTACCCAGTTCTGAGTGAGGTCTCAAGCCTGCACCTCTAGGTAGAGATCTCTGTGCAGGCTTTTGGCATGTGTCACTCAACACGCCAATGAACATTTTATAAATAAATGGTAGAAAAATATTTTTCCCATTTATGAAGGGGAGAAAGGTGTCAACCTTCTTTACAGAGGATGGGGGAAGGGTTTTTTCTTCTTTGAGATGGAACGCAAATGATTCTAGAGTCTCATATTAATATTTTGGAATGTAAATATATCTTTCTATGAGTTAGCTAAACCTCAGATATCCTTGGCTTTTAAACTCTAAAAGTATCTTCAACATCAGGGTAATTCATAGGGGGATTGAGCTTGTGTTAATCAGTTTTTCATTAGTGAGACAAAATACCCGACATGAACAATTTAAAGGAGGAAAAGTTTATTTGATTCAGTATTTCAGAGATTTCAGTTCATGGTTTGTTGGCTCTAAGGCAAAACTAGTAGAAGGACATGGTAGAGGAAAGCTGATAACCACATGGCAGACAGGAAGAAAAGTGGAAGAGCATGTAAAAGTGCCAGAGTCAGACAGAAAGGATCCAGGGACAGACTTTTCTATTGAACACCATCTAATACATCTTCATCAACTCTCAATAATATCATCAAATTAGAAATCTACCAACCAACTTACTAATTTAAGAAAGCCTTCGTGATCCAATCACTTCAAAAAGGCCCACCTATTAACACAGCAGCTTTAGGTGTGACATTTTAGGCACAAACCACAACAGAGCTCAAGTCTTCTTTACATAGGTCTTATAATATAAACTTAGTTTGTGCCTTCAGCATTTCCCCTCTTGAGTCAGAGCAGCCAACAGTACATGTGAAAAAATACCATAATTTTTATGGCATGTAATAGTAAAATATCCCTAAGGAAAATGAGAGGAAACATCACCTGTTTTTTTAATAGTATATATGTGTTTTGTCCTATAAGGTTAGAGATTTTTATGGGAGCAACAAGAAATTCAAAGGAAGTTGTATTTTCCCACGTCTTTTATTTAAAATGCAAATTATCTCATCTACTCATTTTGTTCCTAAAGGCCTCAGGTTTCTGGAATGTATTCTTTAGTATAATTACATTTAGGTTAATGGCAAAGAGATGATTTAGGAAATTTGGGTCAATATGAGGTACATCGATTTCATCACTTTAGTTCCTCATTATTCCCTGTGGAAGGACTGCTTAAATCCTGCAGTCCACTGATATTACTAGAATCATTAGGAAAAGTGCCTTGTTCATTTTCATTGCCTAGAAATAACAACTTTAACTCTGCTGATTTTTTTTGTCAAAGAGATGGATTGGGTAGTAAAATGAGAGTCATGTGACTTGAATTAACTACATAAGTGCCCAGAAATTCTGAGTACCCTCAAACATTTTATAGAAATAGCACACTTTTATCATAGTTGCTGGTAAATGAATGCGCTGCATTTTAGCTCACTCATAGGGATGCATATTAATAAAGCCCAATAATAAAAACAGTAATTAACACAGCATGAAACTGTCTTTGAAGAGCAGATGGCACTACAGAATACCCCAAAAAGACCTGTGCAGAGACTTTTTCTAGCCTTCCAAACATTATTAGTCACCTAAACTCCTTAAAATATATGAAAATTTGGATTCACTCCAATAGACTGCAATTATATTCAGTTACACCTGAACGCAAATTATCTGCATCTACCTTTCCCAATATTTATTTATTATGTATTTATTTGCTTATCTATTTATTTGCTTGTTTATTGAAGTGCTGGAGATTCAATCCAGGGTCTCACACCAAAGAACTACATCCCTAGCACTCCTTATTTTTACTTCTTTGATTCTTGTCCATAAGATCTTTTAATTTAAATAATCTATTATGACCTAAAATTAGACTGCTCAGAAGGTTTCCACAGCATCCTAAGTTCTTAATTACTATCAGTGTTAAAATTAATATTGCGGAGTTGCATGGGAACAATTTTTGAAACACCTATATTACCACAATTTGCCATTGTTTTTATATTTGAACAGACAAATCAAAACTTTAATCCAACTACCTCAAGGTAATTCCAGCATCTTCCATTCTTCTAGCTTCTTCCCATCTATCTTCTCCTCTAGTCCTTCCACTTAATAGAATCTTCCATTGTCTATTCACACGGTTTTTAAATGTCAGAGTAAGGAAGTGTTATCCAAAGACCAAAAGTATAATCATCAAATAGACATCTTCTATTCTCTGTTGTTTCAGTGATCTTGATGCTGGACAAACGTGAAAGTATATGTATAATTCAAGATGAATTCCATAGTTCAATGTGGTCCTATGACTGACTTGCTGGGAATTCTTTTATTATTCTCCAAATTTTGTAAATTGTATTGTTCCATGATTCCGAGGAAGTAAATATAACACAAGGATACTAGCATAACAGACCTATCCAAACACATCCAGCAGTGGAGAAACAGAAATGTGTAAAACCAACTGCTTTTACTAATCTACCCCATGTTTCACAGTAATGAAGAAACAATGAGACTGGGTACTGAGAAACTGCATGGTAAATGTGAAAATTTCATTTTAAAGCCTCATACCAATTGAAGAGACCATGTTAGTGAAGTGTAGGAAATAAGACTCCCATCTAATACAACATGAAATGACTACTAAGAATTTTACCAAAATTAAAATGAGAGCATTTTACAGTCAAAATGAAAACCTGCCATGTGTCTTATAATAAACATAAAGCAAATTAAAATGTTAATTCTAGTGACTGCCCAATGTGTAAAGACACCATGAGACTGGTGACAGTTTTGCTTACAACTTAACAATACATTTCCTCACATGAGTTAAAAATAAATAATACCTTTCCTTATGCACATTTTTCAAAGTTGCTACGACTTCACAAAGGGGTTTTATTGCTTAGATAAATAATTTATTTCTCATATTTCAGCATAAATGAAATTTCTTACACTGAAAGTCTTGAAATAGAACAAAATTATTAAGGACATTTTATATAAAGAGGTTAATTAAGAGAGGATTTTTTTTTAATTTTCAAAGGTGATTGTTAGACAATCATCTGTTGTGCTAATAGCATATACTAAACATTAATTAAAACACGCTTTAGAGCTTTCTTCTTTTTGGACATGTTAGAAGGTTGTTCATCATTGTTAATATTAGCTGGAATAAAAGACCAGCATTGACTTGGCAGGCACTAATATTCTTGCTACATGCAGCTTCCAATGCTGATGTACTAGAGTGAGGAGCTCTTTTTAAGATTTGCAAAGTAACTTTAAAGCTCTGAATCTGTCCTCATCACAGAAAAAGTTTCATACAATTTTCTCTTCTCTATGTGCAATATATATATATAATAAATAGAAAAAATTTTAATTTGAGTCTTTCTATCATGAAAAGTGTTTTACAGCTGAAGTGCAAAAATGTCAAAAGGATCATTGGTAACTTTTGTTAAAAATCACACTTTATCAGATATGATAGGTAAGGAAAAGATAGCATGAGATTCTGTGAATTCCAGAAACTAAATGTGTAACTGCAATTTCAATCAAAGTCTTCCATAAAAATTCCATCATAATAGACTAGAAAATATGTACCCTGTGTCTTCTAACAAAAACTATATACATTCTTTTAAATCTGAACTGTATAGCATGGCATATTCAAAGTGTATGCAATGCATAGTCAACATTGGACCATATATTTAAGTATTTCTTACATACTCACTGTGCTTATTTCCTGTCTCTTTTTTTATTAGCATGTTTGCAGTACATAATGTTTAAATTCCTTTTGTGCAGTTGGTGCATATACATAATACGATTTAATTCATTTTCCTATGCTTTTCTCTTCCCCTCCATCCATCTCTTGATCCCCTTCCCATTTGAGAAATATCTGTCTTCCTGCTTCTTATTATATATCTTCTATTTTTCTCTTTATTTATAATTTGGGTTTCTCATATGACAGAAACCATAGGATATTCATGCTTGTAGCAACTAATCACCTCATTTAGACAGGATTTGCTTCTGACTTATTTGAATAGTCTTTTCAAGCAAGCTGCAGTGTAACAGCCATTGACAAATAGTGTGACTATTCATTGCTGCAGAATAACCAGCCATTTCTTAAGGTCAGAGTTCTTGCTAGGATGTAATGAGTGGCTATATTATTAAAAGAGAATGAGGCACTAGTAGCAGTAGCTTTTGAGATTTAAAATGAGAGATATTGAGACTTCAGTCATTCCTCTTTCTCTTTTTTTCTAACTGCTGTAAGGTGATCAGTGTGGCCCACCACACTCACAATTGTGATATGTTGCCTCACAATAGGCTCAAAGTCAACAGAGCTAAATGACCATGAACTGAAACCTCAAAAACTGTGAGTCAAAATAAACATTTTCTATTAATAAATCTATTATATTAGACATTGTGTTACAGTAATGGAAAGCTGATTCACACATCCATTCAATAAATATTTACTTGGGAACTATTCTTTTCAGGGAATAGGATAATATTTGGTAAAAATGGTATGGTCCATGACACCATGTAGCATACTAATCATTGTCATTACTGTTCTCACTTACTTTAAGCACTTCTCAGTATTTTGTACTGTCTTAGCATCTTTAACATTCATATCTTGTATGTACAATGAAAATTTGTACATTTTTAAGATAGTAGTTTTGGTTTAATGAGGTTTAGTTTTTCTTCCACAGACCCTGGAAAATGCTATTGCCAAGCACTCAATGTGTGAGACTGTGCTGTGAACTGAGGAATATATAATTGTTTTGGCCCTAATCCATTGAACTCTGATACTATCATATACATGGTGAAAATTGAAAGTTCCCTCCCAACCATTTCAAAACACCTCCAACTGGGCAGAGTCACATCTGTGCAAATAGAACAGTTCTAATTTTTACAGCAATTCTGTGAGATGTATAAAATGAACATGAATATTCTGAGTTTACAATTGAGGAAATTTGAAGTCAAAATTGCTAATTTATTTGTTTAAAATCACGTATCTGGAAAATGGTAGAGTCTGCACATAAATATTGGTCATTGCCAATAAATTCAGCAATCTTTCCAATACTTTTCCTATTGTACTCCCCCATTTCAATTCTCTAGTCTATTCTTGAACACTGATACCTTCCTCACACATCCAAAAATATGCTCAAATATGCTATTTGAAAAATGAAGCAAAAGTTGATTGTAGTTCAGTAGGTAAATCATACCTGTAGCGCTGAGTTCTATCTCCAGCAAACACATACCGCCCCCCTGACACGCACACACACACATATGTGATACCTGCCATTCCCTTGAGGCATAATCCTTTAATTTTTTTTTATTTTAAAGAGAATAAACCAAACCAAGCCAAAACAAAACAAAACAAAGCAGATCAGGGCAAAACAATGCAGGTAACACAGGATTTCAAAACAAAACAACCGAGAATCAACAGTGGCTATATAATGTCTCTTCAAAATAGCTGTCTGTATCTTCACATATATTGAAACAAAATAATAGAAAACAGACTAAAACCAATCAAAACAAAGAATAAAAGCATTATTGGACTTCAAATCAAGATGATAGGAAATCAGCAATGGCTATCATGATGTCTCATTTCCTCAATGTAGCTGCTCATACCACCACACATGATAAAATCAATTCTTGTAAACTCTTTAAGAGAAGATCTGGACATATAAAAGCTTATACATGCACATCTATCCTTTCTGCATTAGAGGGAAAAACAAAACAAAACAAAAAACAAGTTATAAGAAAAACAAGAAAAAAAAGACAAATAAATAACTATAACAAAGAGCCCAAAACAATAACAATGTAGGCTTTCAAAACAAGGTGGTAGGAACATAACACATTTTGTTGTTTTACATAGTTATCTGTAAAAGTGTTACTCAAATTACCAAATATAGACATGGAAAACTGATCTAATCCTAGGAATGTCAACTGTTTTTTTTTCCAAGTACTAATAGAATTGGTACTATAATCATCTTAGTAATCTTAAGTATATATATATATATATATATATATATATACAAACGTATATCTTTTTTCTTTTCTCTTCCTTCTTTTCTCCTTTTTGCTGAGTTATTTTTTCACTTTGAACAGTTTCTTACCCTTTCACAATATTTGTTGAAGATTTTGTATGTTATTTACTCTTTCAGGTTCTTACACTAGGAGACCATACAGTATGTACATATGTGAGTTTGATTTATTTCACTTATGAGTATGGCCTCAAGTCACATCGATTTACCTGTAAAAGCCTTAATGTGGTCCCTCTTTATAGTTGAGTAGTATTCCATTGTATAAAAATACCACATCTTTTATATCCATTCCTTGATTGTTGGGCACTTGGGTTGTTTCCAAGACTTAGCTATTACAATTTGTGTTGCTATAAACATGGGTGTACATATATCACTGTGGTATGATGTTTCAATTCTTCTGGGAATATGCTCAGAAGCAGAATAGCTGGGTCAAATGGGACTTCCGATTCCAGCTTTTTGAGGAACCTCCAGACTGATTTCCACAGTGGTTGCACCAGTCTACATTCCCACCAACAGTGCAGGAGGGTTCCTTTTACCCCACAGCCTCTCCAGCATTTGTTATTGGTGATTGTCTTGATCCTGGCCATTTTTCTGGAGTGAGATGGAATCCCATTGTTTTTATAATTTGCATATCTCTAATGGTGAATGATGTCAAACATGTTTTCATGTATTCTTATGCCATTTATATTTCTTCATCTGAGAAGTGTGTATTCATCTCACATGCCCATTTTTGGATTTGGTCTTTGAATTTCAGGAGCCTGATTTTTTAAATTCTTTATATTCTCCAGATACTAGCCTTTTGTGTCACAGTTGACCAAGGTTTTTCCCCAGTTCGAGGGTTTTCTTTTCACTCTGTTGGAGATTTCCTTTGACATTCAAAAACTTTTTAATAAGATGAGATCCAAGTTGTTGATTATGGGAAGTATTTCCTGTGCAGTTTGATTTTTGTTCATGAATTCTCTGCCTATCACTATGTCTTCAAGATTTCTACCTACTTGATCTTTCAACAGATTTAGTGTCTCTGTTTTAATATTTACATCTTTGATCCATTTTGACTTTAGTTTAGTGCATGGTGATAGGCATGTGTCTAGTTTTCCTTTTTGCCATATGGAAAGCCAGTTTTTCCAGCACCACTTATTAAAGAGGTTTTCTTTCAGTGAACATGTTTGGTCCCTTTTCAAAGATAAAGTGCCTGAGTGTGTTTGTAGTTGTGATTGTATCTTCTAATCTATTCCATTGATCTTCAGGTCTGTTTTTATTCCAGTACCATGATGATTTTATTATAGTAGCTTTGTAGAATA
>RJWM01043698.1:0-13600 GCA_004363535.1 Dasyprocta punctata | reverse complement strand
CTGGGTGCGGTGGCACTCATCTGTCATCTCAGCACTAGGGCAAGCTGAGGCAGGAGGATTGCTGCAAGTTCAAGGCCAACCTGTGCTACATACTGAGACCTCCTCTCAAAAAAAAAAAAAAAAAAAGGGAAGGAAAGGAAAGGATGTACGTGGCAGAGTGACAAAGGCCATTTAAGACCAAAGATACCTAAGGCCACTGGCTTAGAGGTTGTCTCCACTGCTGTAAGCCAACACCCGCTCCTGTCCCGTACTTTCCATCCAATCCGCTGTGTGCACAATGCAGCAGCTCTGTGCAGGCCTTGTTCTTTCTGCTGTTGGGTGGAACCAGGGAAAGCAGGCCAGATTCCAAGCTAGTTCAACAAACAGCAAAAAGAAGAGAAGGACCAAAGAGAAGGCAAAGTCCCATAGCAGAAGGGGCCGTGAGACTGGAAGCTTCCAGGACTGCACATCTGCGTGACATTCGGAAGCAGTGCAGGTTTACCCTGGAGCACCCGCAGGGTGACAACACGTGTGCTGTGGGCTAGCAAGGAGCACGTACAGACAACAAGACCCCTGCCCTCGCAGGACCGACTCCAGGCAGGGAGGCAGAGCTAGAAAGCCAGGCTGCTCAGAGGGTACCGTGGGAAGTGGGTAGGCGGACAGAGGTGGCAGCATGAGGGGAAGGTAGGAGCTGGCACAGCAGTAACCTCCGCTGCTGGGCAGGGGAGGGCAGGCTCCAAGTGCCAAAAGCAGGGTGAGCACAGGAGGCTCAGGGGGCACTGAGGAAAGTCCCCCAATTCCATCTGAAACAAGGAAGCAGAAGTGCGCGTCAGAAAACGTAGTGCCCGAGGTTGCTCGTGAAGGGCCAGTCTTCCCTGCAGCCAGGCCTGTGCATCAGCTGGGGCAAGCCGGGGTGTGTGCAGGAGCCGGGCACCGAGGGGCAGAGCACCCCTTGTGGGGCCGCGGGTGGGAGGGCAGGGTCTGTCATTTCGCAGGCATAAAAAGTGAGCACAGCTCTCACGACGAGAACCGTAGGCAGTCCAGAGCCGCACAGTCAACTCCGCGTGCTGGCCTCCACGCGGACTCCTGCGTGCTGCCACATATACCCACTTCTCATCCGTCCAGGTCCAGCCCCGAAAGCACCCCGCACGAGTGTTCAGCGACAACCTGCTCCGAGGCCAGCCCGCAAGACCGGCTTTCCATTTCGGAACCAGGAGTCTGGCAGCAACGCAGAGCTCAGAGATGGGGGAAGACCAGCGAAGGGATTGCTGGAAGGCAGTGAGGGCAGAGGGCAGCACCGGGAGACAGAGCCACGGCTGGGGCCCGGGAAGAGGGGCAGGAGGGCTGGCTCCAGACTTCTGGCTGGGCCCCCAGGAGGTGTTAGTTACACACCACAAGATGAGGACGAGACAGTTCTGAGGCTAGGAGGCTGGACTGGAGGATCTGGCTGGCCTTGGGCCCATTTCTGGGAAGCTGCCTTCACAATTTCCTAAGTTCTGGGAGTGGTCTTGGTAGTCATGCTAGTGAGATGACTCACAGTGAGTCTCCAGTCAGTCTGCGCTAAGGAGAAGAGCAGGCAGGGGCAGTGCCGGAAAGGCTTTGAGTCCTGTGATTTTAGCCCAGTCTGCAGGAGCCAAAGAGCTGGAGACCGAGTTCAACCACTGCACCAAAGATCCACCCACTCGTGCCGGAAATGCAGCCCCAACAGAACTCTCCACGTGGAAGCTCAGGCGAGCAGCTGCTTGGCCACACTCTGCTCGGCCACAGGGAGCCGGGCCCAGACCCGCAAGATGGGGACGGCGGGAGCTTCACCCTGAGCACCCTCAGTCCTCACTCTCTGGGCTGCTTTTTCCTTCTTGGCACCGACCTCCGGGCCTCGCGCTTGCCAGGCAGGCACTGTGCTGCTGCGCCACATCGCCGGCGCGGCCTCTTCTTTCTGTGGCTCCTGATTATCACCCTTGTGGATAAAGTAAAATCGTAGGCAGCAGTGCCCGCCCTCCCACGTCCTGGCGAGCGGTGACAGCGTCCCCGGCGTGTAGCCCGGGGCCATCCCAAGAGCAGGCAGCCTGGTGTGTGGAATGAGGGTGGCCGTAAGGACTGTCCCCAGCTGTGGCCTCACTCCACGGCGGTCAGCAGCAGTCCTCCCTGAGGATGAGAGGATGGGGGTGTCCCTCATCCAGAAAAGCCGAGCGTTCTCCCAGTGGGCGCCACAGCACTCGGGTAACTAAGAGGTACAAGGCAGGTTCAAGGGACACGAGAGGCGGCCACGGAGCCCGCGGATGGCCATGGCCCTGCGCTGGGAGTCAGTCATGCCCCCCAGTCCCAGGGTCAGAGTGTTTGTCACACTGCCTTAAAGTGAGGCGCTCCTGTTCTCACAAAGGCTGCAGGGGTTCACTCCCCAGCCCTCAGTCTGATCCAGTGTGAGAAAGCAGAGAACGCGGAGAAAACGCCTACGCTACAGAAGGGGAGATGAGATTTTCATGCTTCTGAGGTTATCTTCTTTTCCTGTCCAATTAAGTTCATAATCTGTTCTAGTATTACCATGAATAGGGAGATGCGGGAAGGACAGGGAATTTCAACATCAACAGATTTTTCATCCGCTGTCCTCAATCTCATCTTCGGTGCTGGGGACTGAACCCACAGCCTCCTCCCGCCCGGTCTGCGCCAGGCCCCCCCAAGAACCACCCAGGCCTGGACCTGCTTGCTCTGCTCAGCGCGCACGCTGCTAAAGCCTGCACGAGGCCACTCCACTCCGTGCTCGCCCCTCCTCCGCTGAGGAAAACACAGCCAGGCTGCTTCCCTGAGCAAGACGGGCCTCAAGCAGCAGAGAACCCGCAGCGTGTCCAGCTCAGCCAGAAGGGGCAGCCTTCCGCCCTGCTTCTTAGCTATTCCTTAAGAACACTGGGCTTAATATTTAAACATCAAAGTCAGGTGTGATGATACGCACCTGAAATCCTAGCACTTGGGAGGCTGAGGCAGGAGGACCATGAGTTTGAAGCTAGACTGACTCAAACACAAAACCAAAAAAAAAAAAAAAAATTTAAAGTCTAAAATTCAGCAAAGATGATTAGCGTTTGACCAGGAAGAAATTTAAGTATGCCATTTTGGGAGCTAAATCACCCATCATATGCTCATACAAAGTAAATATTTGAATGAGTCTCAAAAATTACAGTTTGGGGCCAAGCGTGGTGGCACACACCTGTAATCTGGAGGCTGAGACAGGAGGATGGTTGTGAGTTCGAGACCAGCCTGGGCTACGAAGTGAGCTCAAGGCCAGCCCGAATTGCATAGTGAGGCCCTGTCTCAAAAAGACAAAAAATAAAAAGTCAAAAAATTACAGTTTTGGGGGGAAAAATTATAAATTGGAACCTTCAAAGGAACACAGTCGAGAACTGTGCAAACTCAGCTACCAGCTTCCTTACGATAAACTGCTATGTACCGTAGAAATCTGAAGTTGTCCAAGTCCTTGGAGGCTTGCTGGTGACTTATCTCTTAGGTGGTGCCCTTCCTGTTCCCTGACAAAGGCCAGTCAAAGCCATCTCCGACAGCACTACGGAGGCAGCCGTTCTACGTGCCGGCCTAAAGGAGAGTCCAAGATGCTTCCGCACAGCAACCAGAGTCCTAAGAGATGAAGGCCCCATTCCTAAAGCCAGCGCTGATTCACATTAGAGTTGTCGGAGCAGTAAGTGTTGGAATGATAGTTGCTTTTCCAGAGACATGGAATGAAGTTCACCTAATTTAGTTTGCCTACCTGTATAGTTTATGTACTACTGGATCCTTCAGGGCTATTTTCATTTGTGAATTTTCCTCCAATGCATACACTGCCTCCTTAATAAAAGGCACCAAAGGGGATTAGCTCGCTCACCTAGCGTGCCTGAAGCCCTGAGTTTGCTCTCCAGCGCCAAGCACGCACACAAAACGCACTAACACTGCACACACAACCCTGGACTTGAAGTCAAGGTTCTGCAGCCCAGCCTCAACTCTGGCCCACTGGTCAGTTGAGCTGGAGCAGGGTCTCTCGCCTTGTGTCACAGGCCTTGTGACTTAGGGTCAAAATTCTCTGGGGTCTCCCTGCTTTCAAAGAGGAAGCACCAGCTTATAGCAGACATAAAAAGACACAGCCACCAAGCCCTCCCGCTTTAGTCCGCCCCACCCACTTCCTTTTCTTCTGAAGGAGAAGCACTCTCATTTACCCACTGTTCGGCCACATCCTGTCTCCCAGCTCCTTCCTAGGCTATTCTGGGAGGAACTTTCATTCTTTCGGGCTCTCAGACCACAGCAAAATGTATGACATCTGTCCCCACCACAGTCACGACAGGATAGTAATGGACTCTGGTAATACTTTCCGTTCCCTTTATGCCAGGCGCTTTACCGAGACTTCACTTATAACAACCCAGGCAGGAGTCACAGCCCTTGGTCCATGTGGAGGCTCCAACTAGTTCAGCCATGCTTAATCAGTCAAAAGTGACCCAAAAAAGCTTCAAGCACAGTTACCGGGCCCTGGGGTCACCAGCTCAGTGTTAGAGCACTTGTCTAGCATATGTAAGGCCCTGGGTTTCAACCCCAGCACTAGGAAAAAAAATCAAAATCAAAAACAAAAATAAAAAAACCTTCAGCAGTGCGACTACTGCTTTTGAGTTATACATCTACCATATTTGAAACATCACAATCTGATGATTTTTAGATCCAAAATGCATGACAGTGTTACAATTCTAGATTAACTGGGGGCTTTTTTAACTTTTTTTTTGTATCAGGAATCAAACTCAGGACCCTGCACTTGCCAGACAGGTGTTTATATCCCCAGCCCGTTCTAGACTATTACAGGAAACATTAACAATGTTCTCTCCTCTAAGTACACTTATCCTTTGCTTTTTTCCCCCTTCCCAATGATTAAATCCTATCAGGCAAACTCACATAGGGATAAACTCTAGACTATGTTTGACTGCACACAAAACCTGTCAAGACATTTTAAAGCCCTTTACTAAAGATAAGTAAGAAAAAAATGCAAAGGCTAACAGGAAATTAAGCCATCCTGGCGAGGAGGCTTTCACAGTGACCATGCATTTTCCTTCACTCACTGTACACTGAACACTTCACAGGGCACTCCCCCCACCCCATCCTGAGACAGAAGCAGAGGGCAGGCAGTGGGGCCGGGCAGAAAGCAGGAGGCTCGAGCCAGAGAAAAGTCAGAAGCCCTGGATCGCATGGCGTCTAAAGCTTCACCGGACGTGATACCTATGGCCCCGCCCAGTCTCTCCCTGGGCCTCGCTGTCTTCATGGGCTCACGAGGAAGCAGGGCGATCTGCTACGATCTTCTCCACCACTGACATTTTAAGGACAGGCGGCCACACTCGGGAGAAGGAATTAACAGTGGTGGTGGTGGTGAAAAGGAAAACGCATATAAATCTATCCTGGGCCCAGAAATAGCCTGGCTCAGCACGGCAGTCACCTTATCAGCCTAGAATTATTATGGGGTGGGAGGCTGGTGGGTGGGAATCACAGCCACCTACAGTGAAAGGAAGCTCTGCTCCCGAACGGGCTCTGCGAAAGTGTGATTTATCCAAGAGTGTGAAACAGCCCAGCAGTACGGAACCATGTCCCTGAAACTGTGTTACTGCATGAACTTAACTTTTCCCCAAATGTGATTCGCAGGGAGACTGCCAAGCTGAGAAAACTGTGCCTGTGGCCATCTGTCCTATCCCAGTCCCCAGGGAGGCGTGAAGGGGAGTGTGACAAGCCCCCAGGTGCCATGTAAATTCAGCCACCAGTGTCACATCCGCAGCAAGGAGCCTAGCATTTGCTGGGATAAGTGAGCAGCTCAGAAGCAAAGAGGCTCACCAGGTACCTGTGCCTTCCTCTGTGTACTGAGGGGCGCTGCAAGCCAGGGACGTTGGCCTCACCGATATGCGCTCCCCGAATGTGTCCCCGCTGCGCGAAGAGGGGACTGTGCCCCAAAGAGGCAGTATACAGGACCACCGACCTCGAGTCACCTGTGAGATATGCACACCACCTTCAACAGGAAATGTGCTTCTTCACGAGCCCACACGGCCCCACACCCCATGCAGTTGAATGAGGAAATAAATGGATGTGAAATCAACAAACGGACAGAGCTTCCAAGAACAAATGCTACGATTACTGTGGGCATGGTGACCCTTTTGTGACTAGAGCTATAAAATGATAATAGGTGACTCCCAGTGAAGTCAAAGTGAAACTCCACAGACCCTGCAGTCTTGCCCTAGGGAGGAGGTGACTCCCAGGGGAGCAAAGTGAAACTCCGAGATTCAACCCGAAGTCCAGCCCTGGAGAGAGGACTGTCCCGCCCTCTGGCATCAGGTGCCCAGGGCCTCGTTCAGCCAGCAACACCACTGTTCCAGCCAGAGCCCAGCCATGTGATGAAGCCCCCCCAAACGCTGAGAGGTCACCAACCTTTAAGAGGTGGTGCCCAGCGGAAGGCCTTAGGCCTTAGGGCAATCTCTTGGAGGGGACAGTGGGGCCCTGGTCCCTTCTTTCTCTCCCTTTTGCTTTTTGACCATGAGGTGAGCAGTTCCGCTCCACCATGACATGCTGGGCCCAGCACAGGCCCAGAAGGACAAAGCCAATCCAGCATGCACCAAAACCTCCAAAACACTGGGCCAAAATCTTAACTTTACAAGATGACAACGTTGCCAGGTGTGGTGACACACACCTGTAATCCCGGCACTCGGGAGGCTGAGGCAGAAGGATCAGTGTGAGTTCGAGACCAGCCTGGGCTACAAAGTGAGCTCAAGCCCAGCCTGAACTGCAAGTGAGAACCTGTCTCAAAAAGACAAAAAAAAAAAAAAAAAAAAAAGATGCTAGTGCCAAGTATTTGTTACAGTGACAGAAAGCTGACAAACACGCCGGGGAACGTGCAATGCGGCGAGGTGATGAAGCGTGAACCCAGCCCAGGGTCTGGCTCCCTGCAAGGCGAGCAGTCCACTGCCGCCCGGAATGGGGTGCAGTGGAGCTCTGCGTCAGAAAAACAGAAAAAGCCGGACTCTGACGGCAGATACATGCTCAATATACACAGAGGGTGGAGGAAGGACTCCCTGCAGAGAGCACCGTGTGCGCACCGGCCAGGGCTCCCTGGGCAGGACAGGCAGAGGGACCAACGCATGCCATCCCGCCGCAGGGAGGGAGGCCACCTCTCAGCTGTGCCACCCAAGCCAGTGACCGCCCCCCCAGCACGTGTGCACACCACAAAGCCCCGGAAATTCCACTCCGACTCCCAGGGAAGGCAGCAGGGCTTCCTGGGCGGCGCTGGCAGGCAGATGGCCGCACCAGAGAAGCCGGGAGGAGTCTATATTAGGATGCACTGCACACCAGTTGTTTCCTAGGCACCTTCTGCAGACTTCTGCTTCACTGAAAATAATTCTTTAGCTTCCTGCACATGCTAAAAAATCACAAGTATGCCTGGGGTTGTCTCTATGTCTGTGTGGACGTCCTGGGAGAGATCAGAATTCTCTTTCCTCTAACCTGGTAGACAGTAAGGCACCCGCAGCTGACCATTAGGTCTGTTCCTCCAGAGAAGCAGTTTACACATATGGAGTGTCTAATGCGTCCTTCCTGTTGGGTAAGTTATTATGCCCTGGCTGGAGATTTAGCTCACCAGCAAAGTGTCTGCCTGGCAAGCGTAAGGTTCTGAGTTTGATCCTGGTACCAAAAAAAACAGTTATTATGCCCATTTTACAGATGTGCAAAAATATTCAGGGATTGAAAGAGTTTACAAGTGTTCACAAAGACAGTAAGAGACAGGGTCACAATTCAAACTTAAGTCTGCCAGGGTCAAGGCCCTTTTGCTGATCTGCACAGCCTCTAAGACTATGTTACTCAAAAGTCACAAATTCAGCCAGGTATGGTGGCACACGCCTATAATTCCAGGATCGTAGGAGGTGAGACAGGAAGGTCATAAACTTAAGCCTAGTCTGAGCAACTTTGCGAGCCCCTGTCTCAAAATTAAAAATAAAAAAGGGCTGGGGACATAGCTAAGGGCAAAGGTCCTGAGTTCAATCTCCAGTACTAAAAAAAAAAAAAAGAAAGGAAAAGAAAAGAAAAGAAAGAAAGAAAGAAATTCAAAGCAACTGCTGTGTGACATGGTCAACCAACTTCTTTTAACCCCTGCTTGTAGTCCTGGATTCTTTCCCTGCCAAAAAGTAGGAATGCAACAGAACATTTGAGATTGCTTTCAACAATAAAATTAAGTCTCATCACCTGCTCAGAGGTGACTCATGTATCACATGAGACTCCATTATACACGCTAGGCAACGGAAAGCCATCACCGCCACCCCAACAATGCAGAGAAACTAATAAGGCACAGAACAGTCAAGTGCAGCGTGGACAGGTGTGCCAGGCACGGGCTCAGATCGCACACTTCCACTCTGCACAGGCACTGCTGCTGCAAAGCAGGAAGGCTCTGGAGCTTGAAGACTTTCTGACGCCTCTGAAAAAGAGGCTTGGGTTCAAATGAACCGCCAGACACCCACTCCCAGAAGCTGGACTTTCCACTCGGCTGCTGCAACCACGACGGGCACCGATCTGGGCGTGAACAGTCATCCTCCTGGACAAGTGTGCGTGTGGCCCACTACCTGCACAGCTCTCAGAAGCCTACTCCTGGCTCTCTAGAAGTCATATCAACTCTACAAAACTGCACAGGACGTCTTCTGGGGCTCTGCTACCCCTCCCATCGGCTTTGCACCAAGAGACCAGGTGCCAAGGCTCCCAAGGACCCCTTCCAAACGCGCCCACCACCTCTAGAAGGTACGCTCAGGCCTCCTGCACCTTCAAGCAAGACTGGCACTTTTCTCAGTACCCTACCACTGTCCCAGTTTCTCCACTTCTAACCTCTCTCAACACACTCGGGCACAAGACTTTACCATTCTTAAGGAATCCAAAGCTCAGTTTGTGAAAGACAACTTTCTAAACCCTGAGTCTGTTAGTTACACTGCAATCAAACATCACATTTAGGCTTCCTAAAAATAACATGCCAGTACAATGCCTCCTCTTTGCTCCCACACGCCCATCCCCTAGATGTGCATACACACGTGTGCGCATGCGCACACACATTAGCCTGCCACTTAGACACTGGAGGGTATAATTTAAATGTTTCTAATAGCACCTACAACAAGGACATTTGCACGTGATCCTTCACTTGACTAGAGCTTGATCTAAACCGAAGCTCCTGATTTCCAACCGTGAATAAGCAGACACATGGTTGGCAAACACGGACATGCAACTCAGAAAAGAACTGCACAGTCCACAACATCTGCATCTGTTTCAGTTTTCAGCAAAACCCTTGTAGCCCATCCTGCAACCCAGTGCCCGGTAGGCACTGCAAGTCAGCTCGATGAATGATAACTCATATTAACACATAAATTAGAAACCCACTGTAATTTTTGTCATAATCTAAATCTATCTGACCCTGACACAAGTGCTATTTGAATCAATCCAAATAACAGGCAGCTGCTTGCTTTCAAAAAATACATAACTCTGTCACTCGAACTGTCCTGAAGTTGTTCTTGTTCAGAAGACAAATGGTTAGCAGCTGCAGGCGCAGTTACAGGGTCAGGAAAGCAGAGCAGGAACCAAAGAGAATCCAAGTGCCGCTGCCCAGCCTCAGCGCGGAATTCCTTCCCGACAAGCATCTTTCATTTCCTTGAGGAAAGCTGATCCGGACATGCCCTCTGAACTCGGGAAAACACAGGGCTGTGCTGTGGGACAAAGAATCGAGTTTATGAAAGGCTGGGCGAAAGCAGGTGAGTGGGAAGTCAGTCCTTCTGAAGGTCTCCGTTCTGTTAACTTTTTAAGGCAGAGCCTGAGGCATGGGAAAGCCCACCAGCCAATGCGTCCAAAGGCCTGGACTGATGCACGACAGTGAAGTTACTTCCTTTCTTTGTCCTCCTCCTTCGCAAAACAAAGGAGCAATAATTAATTACTCTACTGAATAAAAAGACAAGGTTGATGGGCCTCTAGATCTGCACTGGCAGAACCTTCTATGGTGATGGAAATGGACTGGGACAGACAGATGCTCAGCCACCAGCCACGTTTAAATACACACAGCCGCATGTGGCTAATGGCTGTAGTTTTGGAAATTGCAGTTCAACAAATCTCTAGCATTTTACATGGGGCAGGGACACGGCGTGGGCATTAAAATAGGACAGACCTGGGCTCTAAAATTAGCTCCACCACTGCTAGCAAAATCTTTTGAAATTACCTAACTTCCCCGAGCTTCAGTTCTCTTTTGGGTATCAGAAAATAGTATGATCCTTCTTGCATAATTGTAGTGTAAACTTGAGGTCATAAATATACAAAGGCCAGCTTGGCCTGTTTTAAACAGGAGCTACTTTTCTGGTAATGACCTTTAGGTATGAAGCCTCACGTCCTCTGACCTCATCCTTCTGCTCCTACCGGCATCAGAATCCACATTTATTACCTCCCAGATTAAAAGCTGTGGTCCTGCCCGTGCTGCCTTGCCCGTCAGGAAAGCGACCTGCTGGGGACTGCTCCAGCTCCTCAGCTACGGGCAGGCCTCCAGGAACCCAAGTCCCTGCCTCCGGAACCCTGACTTCCGTTCACCCTGTGTGCCACCACCTCTCAGCCACTTGCAGGAATTCACAAACTCTTCCTGGTAGCTGCTGTGTCAAGCTAAAACTGTTCAGTGCAACTAAAACACCTGTTGGCGGTTTCTGGTACTTTCCTCATAACTCTCCCTTTGACGGCGCCAAATAAAGATAACATAGGGCTGCCAGGTGTGGTGGCACACGCCTGTAATTCCAGGACTCAGGAGGCTGAGACAGGAGGATTGTTGGGAGTTTGAGACCAGCCTGAGCTACAAAGTGAATTCAAGGCCAGCTCAAACTGTGTATTGAGACCCTGTCTTAAAAAAAAAAAAGGAAAAAAAAAAGAAAAGTAGATGACACAGGGCTGTGGCTTAGAGGTACCATGCTTGCCTATCAAGTGTGAAGCCCTGTGTTCCATCCTCAGCAAGCGTGCATGCACACACACGCATGCACGTGTACACACATACACGTGTGTGAGCACAATGGTGTGGCTTTTCTGGTTGGTTTTTTTTGTTTTTTTTTTTTTGTTTTTTTTTTTGGTACCAGGGATTGAACTCACAACCCCATGGCTTAAGCCAATGAGCTAAATCCCCAGCCCTATTTTTTGAAATAGGGTCTCACTATGCAGTTCAGGCTGGCCTTGAACTCACTTTGTAGCCCAGGCTGGTCTCGAACTCACAGCAATCCTCCTGCCTCAGCCTCGCAAGTGCTGAGATTAAAGACGTGCACCACCACGCCCAGCTTGACTTTTTTATTTGGAATGGACTATATTTTTAATTGTTCAGTGATATAGAATGCTCAACAACAAAAATTCAACAAGTTACATTTATTGCTAACCCAAGGTTAGTTACCAAAATAAGGCAAAAAAGACTGTTTTAGAAGAAATGTTGTTCCAGTAATTATAAAAGTGTTGCAATCTGTAGTTAAATTAGTATACAGATATTCCTTTTTTAAGGACCTACCTGTTTAATGAGTGGAATTTGGGTGGGGAGGTGGCACCAGGAATCAAACTCAGGACCTCATGCTTGCCAGGCAGGTGCTGCGCCACTGGGCTAAATCCCTGGCCGTCTTTGGATTTTTGACCAAGGCATGCTGTTCAGACTTACGACCCACTGCTCAGACTTATACTAACCCTTTTTTGGTACAGTTTTGTACATCTTGTTGATAGAGCCTCAATGTCTTTTTTTTTCTGTACAGTACACTTTGTTTATACAGTACTGTAATTTTTGCTGATTGAACTGTACAGTAGTAATGTAGTTTTATGCTCTGTTACACATGATAGTATTGTATGCAAGAGTTATGTGAATAAAAGTCAAGTCACCAAGCTGAAGTTTTCTTTGATCATTTGTTTGTTCTGAACATTATAACGTACATACCACACAAAATTCTTCCTTTAGGGACCAACTCCTTTTATTTTGAGACAGAGCCTTGCTATGTGGTTCAAGACAGGCCTTGAACTACCTATGTAGCCCATACTGGCCACAACTCAAGGCAATCCTCCTGCTTCAGCCTCCTGAGTGCTGCAATCACAGATGTGTGACACCACATCGGCTTGCAACTAATTCATTTAAGGAGTTAGTCATAGGACTGTAAGCCAGTCATTGAACGAGGGAAGAACCTCTCTCTCTCTCTTTTTTTTTTTTTTCCTTTTGCAGCACTGGGGATTGAACTCACAGCCTCACACCTGCCAGACAGGCGCTTAAGCCACTGAGCCAAACTCCCAGCCCTGAGGGAAGAATTTCTGTAATGTGTCGAATTCTGGGCCCAATAGGTCTATTGGTCTTTCCTTTAGGGATAAAAGCCTTTCTTGGCTTCAATGACCAAGTTGTAGCTGTGGACACAAGAGTTCCTGGCCGAGAGGGGTGACACGTGCCTGTGACCCTAACACTCAGAGGCTGAGGAGGACTGCTGTAAATTCGAGGCCAGCCTGAACTACATGAGACCCTGTCTCAAAAAAAAAAAAAAAAAAAAAAAAAAACACCCACAAATGAGTTTGTAAGATAAGCAGGGTAGATTTTCTAGGATACTAATAACTACTGTAATGTTAAGTAGCTCTCTTCTTCCTGTTTCCCCACCATTCCAAAAACCCCAAGAGGGAAAGCAGAGCTGAAACTCAGGCTGATGATCTGGTAGGATTTCAATCTGGCTTTGAATAAACCACCATACTAATGGTCTGCAGTTAGCTTGGAATCCCTGTTACCTTGCGAGGCCCCCATGTCAAGGACAGTCTTTTTTCCTTTTTCCCCTGCAATGGGGAAACCCAGATTGAACCCAGCACCTTTGCACTGAGCTGCATCCCGAGCCCTCTCCCAACTCACTAAACTGCTCCGGCTGGGCTTGAATTTGTGACCTTCCTGCCTCAGTTTCCCACAGTGCTGAGATTCTAAGTATATGCCGCCATGCCTGGCTACAGGGACACTCTTCAAAGTTTACCAAAGGGTGATAAAAAGCAACAAAGGCACAATTTCTGGCTCTGGACCCTTTAGTATGATAAGGGTCTGGTTTTTTGGTTTGTTTTTGGCATGGTGATCAAACGCCTAGTCTAACGTGATCTAATTTTTAAACACTAACCTGGGTATGCAAGTTTTAACTCAGTGAGAAAGGAACTTTAATTAACCTGGGGTCCAGACCAAGCTCTGAGGACAATCTGAGTGGTTAATTAGCCACTCCTCCCTGTCCCAAGTTTCAAGGTTTAATCTGACCCCCAGCCAGGTGGGTTATTCACTCAACTCTCACGTCCCACTTTATCTGAATGCAAATACACCTAAGAGCCTTAGAGATTCTGACCCTTCTTGTTGACAGTTCATCTAAACCAGACCCATCCCAGAAAAGCCATCACTTCAAGGGGACTCGTGGCTGTGCTGATTTTGAAAACCACTGCTTTTATGATTCCACTTTTTTTTTTTTTTTTGGTACCGGGGATCGAACTCAAAACCTCGAATTTGCAAGGCAGGCGTTTACAATGCTGAGCTAAATCCCCAGCCACGAAAAACACTGCTTTTAAAACTGACATTATGATGCTTTAAAATAAGCATCCCTCCCCCCAC
>RJWM01043697.1:0-13671 GCA_004363535.1 Dasyprocta punctata | reverse complement strand
AATCAACAACTGGGATCTCATCTTACTAAAAAGTTTTTGCATGTCAAAGGAAATCTCCAACAGAGTGAAAAGAAAACCCACGAACTGGGAAAATATCTTAGCCAATTGTCCATCAGACAAAGGACTTCTATCTAAAACATATAAAGAATTAAAAGAAATCAGGCCCCTAAAATTCAAGGACCCAATCCAAAAATGGGCACCTGAGATGAATACACACTTCTCAGAGAAAGAAATACAAATGGCAAATAAATATATGAAAAAATGTTCAACATCAATGGTCATTCGGGAAATGCAAATTAAAACAACACTGAGATTCCATCTCACTCCAGAAAGAATGGCCAAGAGTAAAAAGTCAACCAACAACAAATGCTAGAGTGGCTCTGGGGAAAAAGGAACCCTTCTCCACTGTTGGTGGAAGGGTAGACTGGTATAACCACTGTGGAAGTCAGTGTGGAGATTCCTCAAGAAGCTAGGATTAGAGATCCCATTCAACCCAGCTATCCCACTTCTGGGCATTTTCCCAGAGAATTGAAAACATCATACCATAGTGGTATTTGTGCACCCATGTTTATAGCAACCCAATTTGTAATAGCCAGATCTTGGAAACAACCCAAGTGCCCATCGATCAAAGACTGGATAAAAAAGATGTGGTATTTTTATACAATGAAGTACTACTCAGCTATTAAGAAAGATTGCATTGAGACTTTTATAAGTAAATGGACACTTGAGACCATACTCATAAGTGAGATCAATCAAACCCACATGTGTAAATACCATATTGTCTCCCTAGTGTAAGAAACTGAAAAAGTATATATGATCCAAAATCTATAATAAATACTATGTAAGGGTAAAAAACAGCTCAAAGAGCAAAAGTAATTGGGAAGGGAAAAGAGGGAAAAAGGGAAGGGAAAAGGAAAAGATATAAATCTGTATATATGTATATGTAAGATGACTAAAACATGCTGCTGAGTGTATTAGTTATTGAGAAAGAACAGTTAATACTCATATGATTAGATCAATTTTACATGTCTATATCTGTTAATGTAAACAACTATTTTGAAGATGACGAGACTCAATATTGCAACCATTGTCAAGTTTCTATCATCCTGTTTTGTAAACCTGTAATGTTACTGTTGTGCATTTACTCTAGTCATTTGTTTATCTCTTTTGCTTTTTGTCTTTCTTGTATGTGTCTTTTTTTCTCTTAAATAAAAAAATAAAAAAATATAAATTAAAATAATAAAATCACTCATGATTTTCATTATATCCAAAAGGAATGAGAACAGTCATATCATTTCTTCATAATTCACATTTAGCCACCAATTTGAGTACCACCACCATAAGGTTTTTTATATTTTAAAAATATATACAATACTACTCTATAATTTGTTGATGCATTTACTTTGTAAGACATTCCTAAGATAAAAAAAAAACAAGATCTGAAAAAAGAAATGAAAAAGAAAATGAATTTTCCTGTTCTTACTTTTTATGAGCAACACTTCTGAAACCTAATTACTGTCGCTCTCTCAAATACTTACGACTCACAAGGAGCTTCTGGCCGATTCGTTCAACTTTTAATTCATTGGTGACAGGATTATAAGCTGCACATTTGTATGATCCTTTGTCTTCTGAGGATACGTTCAAAATCTGAAGGTTTCCTGATGGGAGGATTACATACTTCCCTAGGAAGGAAAGGAGTCCATTTAGGCCTCACCCTTTCCAAAGACCACCACGACACAACTAAAACAAGCAAAGGCTCACAGTTGTGCTTTAGATGGACACAGAAGACTAGCAGCAAATAAGTGATTAAGGAAAATGCATTAAATCAAAGAAAGGGAAAACAAGGCAGAAAACAAAAAAAAAGGTCAACAGTACTGGTGGATCAAAAGCAAACCCATCATAAACATTTTAGCAGATGATGAGTTTGAAAGCATAAGAACTATGTTTGGACAAAAATACAATGACCACAGCTACCACCTTGACAAACATCTACCTACAGCACCAGTCACGTGGTATGCATTCATCATCTATTCATTCTTTTCAATAAATATATACTAGGTAGCTATTTCTGCTGCGCCTGGTCCAGATACATGTGGCACAGCAATGGAGGAAGCAGATCAGGGCCCTGCATTCATGCAGCTAATATTCCACAGGGGAGGGGTGGCAGAGAAAGGGCACACAGCAAACAAGCAAGCAAAAATATGTAAAAGACATATCAGATGAGATAAATTCTATAAAGAAAAGCAAAGTTGAACTAGAGCAACAGGAGTATTTTAGAGAGGCCCATGCAGGCAGTCTGTCTTTCCTAAGGAGTGATATCTGAGTGCGGACCAGAATGAGCAAGCCCTTGGCGTATGGGACTGTGGACACTCCTATAACATAGCTATGTGTTTCAGCCTCCTCCACTTGACTTCTGAGATGACACACAATATATCTGATAAATTTTTGCATGCCCAATCCCTGGCACACACAGAGCTTGCTAACGGGTTATATAATAAGCTTTTGCTCTGTGTGTGCTACTGGCTTTTCAAAAAAAGGACTCACCTGTGGAATGTTTCAACCATCTTCCCCGGATCTTGTAGCGCACCTCGGCTTTGGGGTTACTAGCTGGTACTTGGCAGCTGATGAAACCAGTGCTTTTTTCTTCTGCTGTAATAACATGCTTTGCTGATGAATCAAAATCACCAAGAACTGAAACAAATAAATAGATAAATAAATGAATGCAAAGCTGAATCCTTCTCAAGGGAAATTTAAAAATTGGAAACATTTACAGCATGGTCTGATATGGCAGCTAATCCCTGTCCTGACGGTAGCATGATCTTCGTATCTGAGAAAGCAGCTAAGGTAGTCTCTCTTAGGCTGAAAGTTCAGTTATGCTACTCTTTTCTCAGAAGTCACTGCTTTCAGAGGACTGAAAAAAAAAACTTATTCTAAAACACTAGGAAGAACTATAAAGCATAATTATTCCCATTCTGTCATAATAAATCCTTTTCAGTCCAGACCCTCATTAAAAGTCACTTTCCCCATTGGTGACTACTCAAATTGCAATAAAATGGCTTTTGGGAATGAACCTAGGACATCAAAAGCCAAAGCAGTTTATCATTTAAATGTTTTGAATATACTAACTCAGTCTCTGTTCCTTCCAGTCTAAATACACTGCAGATATGCCTGCACGAAGGGCTCTTTATTATCTTCCAATGCCCAAGGAACTCAGCAGCCTGCCGCTAGGAATCCAGCACTCCAGTGTGTGTCTTGGAGCTGTCTATGGGTCACAGCTCTACAAAAACATTTACTCTTCTCAGTTATGACAAAACTCACTACTCCTGGGGAATCCAGATTTATTCTGTAAATAGGGGTGCCCTTGCAAAGACGTTTTCCATTACTGGAAGCCATCACCATTTGAAAGGCAGATGGCTCAAACTTACTAAGAAAAACCACACATTCCAGATTTTCCATAAGTTCAATACTCAAAATTCCTTTCTTAACAGTCGGTTAATTTTTTCCTGCTTCTTTAGCCTGGTTTCAATTAAATAAATTAAAATCACTCAGTAATCAAGGCAAATAAAGCAATGAGATGTGAAAGATAAAGCATTGCATGAAATAACTAAGTGTCAAAACAGACAACAGTTTTTTTGTTGTCACTGATATTACAGACGTCTAAAGACTCACAAAGAAATTGTTTAGAACTCACATTAGAAAACTGTCTTAACTATGAAACTTTAAAAACAACTCATTTCCACACCATTGTTACAGATGAAGATGCTAGGCTATGCCACAGAAATTCAGGTATGTTTCCTCATGTTATATGCATGATCAAGTCAAGGCTGGGTAAGAATTCTTGACTCCAACCAATACATGTCTCACACCAAAGCCCACGCTCTGCCCACAGTTCAGAAACGTAAACACTAACAGTCATTTCCAGAAAACCCACAGGTAACAAGGACCAAAACAAACTTACCTGCAATGGATACTGTTGCAGGGCCGCTCACAATTGCACCTATGCTATTGTTGGCAATGCACTGGTAGTAACCCGAAAGGGAGGGGTTAAGAGAAAGAATTGTCAAAGTCCCCTGATGAAACTTAATCTGTTCCATGTTTTTATCCAATCTTTTTCCATTATGCAACCAGGAGATGTGAGCAGTCACAGGTTTAGCAGAACAATGTAGTATTACAGGTCCACCAAGCTTCTGGACAGTAGAAAGTGGCTCAGAAATAAAGTAAGGTGCCAAGTCTACAAGGGAACAAACCCCATATGCAAAAGGGTGAAAAGAGAGAGAGAGATAAGAGTACATTAAATACATTTTGGTTGAATCTTTATAACTAAAGCAATCTCTTTATCTATATATATGGCAGCTCTTGATACTTGTAAAACTTCTAACAAAATTTTTATGAGCCCATCTTTTGGAAGAAAACAGAGCAACATGTTAACCTGGAACTTATGTTAAAATTAAGGTAGAACAGACAAGAATGCGTAATGTAAAACACTAACTTTATTAAAGCAAATCAGCAAACCGCCTTTTAACAAAATGATTTGTAAGAAATGGAAGTTAAGCACTTGAAAAAGTGAAGACAAGATGCCTTTCAAAATAAAAAAAACACTCTCCTATTTTAACAATAAGATGTTTTTCTGGGGAAAGTTTTCAATTAGCAATAATCATGCCTCAGGTAAACCTCACTGGCTAAGATACTGCCACTGCACAAAGCTAGGATGTTATTCTATAAATAAAGGATGTGGTACTTCTTCACTACTTTATTATTTTAGTATAAAATATTTTAATATAAATACAAGATATTTTAATATAAAATGTTCAACTCCTAAGAAAATAGAGGGCCAGGGTTTTAGCTCAGTGGCGCATGAGCGAGGTTGTGAGTTCAACCTCTGATACCAAAAAAAAAAAAAAAAAAAAGAAAGAAAATACAAAGTCAAGAAGCCACATGAAATATAAATTCTATCCTTTCCTGGGTCTAAAGGTTTCATATTTATATTTAGCATTTGAAATAGTTTCGTTTGTTATATCTATTCCTCCAGGAACTTGGGCAGGGAAAAGTGATTCTTGTACTAGAATAGCTACACAGAGCCCCCTCTTCCTCCTTTCCAAAGCAACAGGGGAGCAGCAATACTGTTAATCTGATGAGATAAAAATACTTGAAAGAAACAAATAACAAATTGTTCAATCTCCTTTTACAGAATATTTAATCATAAATAAAGATTAAAGAAAGTGTCTTTCTTGGCTAAACCGATGGTAGTTGTTTAGAAAACTATAAAAGAAATAAAACCAATGAATCAATTTTCCTTTACCAAGTCTAATATTGTTAAACAGGATTTTTAACAGACAATAAATACTACTCAATGAACAAACATAATGATATTTGTACATATACCTTCAAGTAAGTATAAAATAAAAAACAATACATGTGGGCCATGTATTTAGTCTGAGGCTTGTATATTCTTTTTTTTCTTTTTTTTTTTGGTACTGGGGATCCAACTCACAACCTCATGCCTGATGCTTACACTATTGAGCTAAATCCCCAGCCCAGCTTGTATATTCTTAACAATAAACAGATTTAAATTTTCCAGTAACCCAAAGATGTAAAGAAGTAAATTAACTGAGGTCATGAGAGAAAGTGCCAGACTTGGCATTTGAACCAAGCTCTCTCACGCCGAGTTAAACATTACACCATACTGATTCCACATCTTCTCTTTGGTGGTATGCAGTTAGCACTTTATTCCTGCTATAAATCAGTATATAACATATACCATATCCCCTCACTGAAAAAAAGCATGATTAGAAAATACTTTCAAGGTGACAAATTATAAGAACAACAAATTACAAGAACAAGGATGGGAAGGTTTCCTAATGCCCAAAGCACTACTAAAAAATCCTTAATGTCCTTAATCAAGTTTTTAAATCATATAGTGACCAAGCAAATTTCAGAAAGGTTTTACACACTGTGATTATTGGCAAAGTATTGATATCAAAATTTGTTTTGTACAGGATTAAGATGAGGGAAGGCTTCAGTCAAAACCCCACCATTCTCCTCTTACCTGAACTCACAGAAGAACATAGAATTGTAAGAGTAACATACAGCAGTGTCCATAAGGGTCCAGGATCTGGATGCATAGCGCCCGATTACAGAAGCAGTAAGACCGATTTCCAGAGAAAACCCAGGCCTTCACTCACTAGAAAGCATTAAAAAAGAAAAAAAAATCTAAACCACAAAATCCACTGAAATCTTTAATCTGAATCACTGGAATCGTCAGCATTATGGCTGCCCGCTATCTTGAAAGCTCTGCATGGTTTACGTCACATCTTAGGTACTTAATGACCCACACCACCTCAACTCACAAATAGATCTGGAGACACGAAATTAAAGTTGAAAGTTTTACTCGTTCTCCTAGGGTACAAGGATACCTTCTATTCTAAAGAACTAGCCATTCCAAATGAATACATTCAACTGCCTCTAGCATCTATTTGTACAACTCACAGGCAACTAAGCACAACCAACATGTATTCTTTCTCCTCATTTCCAAAACAACAAAGTCATAACAAATACATGATGCTTCCCATATGCCAGACCCAGTCCAGTGCTTCTGATATACTAGTCTTCCTCCGACACAGGTGCTTCTGATTTGCTTCTCTTTCCTCAGACGGTGACTCTGGGCTCATGGGTTGTTCAAACAGAAAGAATACTAAGTGCCAGCCTGCTGGAATTGAATATGACATTCAGTGGTCATAGTGGGATCATCCAGGGAAAGAACAGTGAGGGAGGAAGGCAGACAGGAAAGTTGGGCCAGACTGTACCCAGTGCTGAAGGCTGTGTGAAGGTTCTAGAACTTATTTTAAAAGCCTCTGAGGACTCAACAGAAGGACAGTGATGTGATCTCATTTAGGCTTTAAAAAGACCACCAGCTGATGGAGAATATGCAAAAATGAGAGAGACACAGAAGAGGAAGAGCTAACAGCAGACACTGTAATCCCCCAGAAGACATCAGGGTATGGGGGGGGTGGGCGGTCAGCAAGTCTTCGCCTATAGAGGTAGTAAAAACCAACAGGATCCAAAGTATTTTCTAAAAGCAGAACCAACATATGCTGAGGTGTGGGTGTGCAGTGTGAAATTAAAAAATGTGTCAAGGATAACTTCGTTTAAAAATTAGGAAGACTAGAGCAGGGGACACAGAATGACAAGGAAGACAGACAGCAGGTCTGTTTGGCCAAGGTAAGTCTGAGATAGCTATAAAGCACCCAAGTTGTATACTACTGTGAACACAGCAAGTGCATCTGTGAGCCTGGAGCAGTGGGGAGAAGTCAAAGCTGGACGTCTGGATTTCAGACATACAAAAGCCTCAGCACTAGATGAGCTCTCGCTAAGGAAAATATGTCCAGAGCATAGAGGGGACACCAGGTAAAAGCCTCAGGATACTCCAACCTTTAGAGACTGAATAGTGAAGAAACTAAGCAGCAATGCAGAGCAAAGGAGACCCAAATAACAGGCAATGAAATGGGAAGAAATCCAGGAGAACACTGCATTCAGGGAGAAAGTGAAAAACATTTCTGGAAGAGAGTGGTCAACATCTCAAACACCAGTGAGAAGCAGAGTAAAGCAAGACACCATGGGAAGGCATACGGAGATCGCTGGTGGTCCAGACAAGTGATTTTAGCAGAAAGGAACATTCAGTGGCGGGTCAGACAGAATGGGAAGGCAGAGGCATAGACGGCAGCAATCTTTCAAGGGTTTTGCTGTGCAAAGGCAGCAAACAGGGAGAATGGCTGTAGCCAGATGCAGTCAAAAGGTTTGTGTGAGTGTTTTTTATGTAGAGATAGTATAGCACATTTTGCAAAACTTCCACAAAGCCAGCACTGGCAAGTCTGCGGGGATAAATCACTAGGATATACTGTTGGTGGACATGAAATCAGTAGGTTTATGGAGGCATTTATTCATATGACAAATATTAAATATTTACTGCATGCTAGGCACATTCAGCTAAGTACAAAGTGGCATATGTCTATAATCCCAGCTACTCAGGAGGTTGAAGAAGGAGGATCTCAAAGTACTCTTTCAGGAACAGGGACAAAGCAATTTTCACTATATAAGTAAAAATAACAAAAGCTTGTATCTTACAGTCTAGAGGAAGAGACAGTGAACAAGACAAAAATCAGTAAAATTCAAAACCTCCATGCATCCTTGAAACATAGCTAAAGATTTGTTTCCTTCTGTGATTTGGTCACATGTCTACTACTGTATTTTGTTGTAGAACTTGTCTGGTCACATAGCTATGTTCTCTTTGAAGGCAAGAATGACATCATATTCAACATTGTAAAAATTCTAATTCTTGGTTTTAAGAAAGAAAACACTCCATAAATGTTTCTTAAAATAAAGGGAATACATTACTATAATGCATTTCCAAGATGTATGTTAAAGAGTAGTAGTCAATGAAAATCACCATCTCACCTGATTTTAGTGTATTTTTAGCTATATTTTTAATTCCTCATTCACTTATTCATTCATATGTGTAATTTTAAAAATAAACAAAAGTACATTAAGTGCTTGCCATATGCCAGGCACTATGCTAGACCAGGTTATTAGTTCGGCAAATTCTGCCCCATGTTCCTACTTGGCAAGGGCTGGACAAAGAACCTACGGTTAACATGTAACAACTGTGCTATATTAATGATATTGAAGAAATGAAAATTTTATCTGCATACTCATTATACAAAGAAAGGTTAATCTTAACCCTGGATAAAAACTGGGTAGTAACAAAGCAAGACACCTTACATAATGACTTCTATTAAATCAAATCACGATCTGCTGTTCTCTGTGCCAGGTACAGCAAAACTAAGTTGCACACCCAAGTCTCTATAGTTCATTGACATCAGCTCATGGACTGCCTTTCTCACTTTTTGTTGCTGACCTCCTTTAAAAAGCAGGACAGGACATACGAATTGGCACCACTCATCAACAGAAGATCCTAGCTGTGGCCAAACTCATTTGGTTTATTTGAACTCTCACTTTTCAAGGGTAAGAACCAACACACTGCAGGTAAGCAGTCAAGGCAATGTAAACACTTAAATAACTTGTTAACAGGAGATACTTCCCCAAGAGAATGAATGCAGGGAGGACTGTTTCCACTTTTTGCTGAATCTTTATTTATTAGAAAGCAATGAAACAAACTTCAGAGGCAACTTTAACCCTAGCGCATAACCTACTTTCAAGTTTCATTGCTCACTGTTGCTACCTAAATATCATCACACAGGAATCTCCTTTGCTAAATCTGTCTCTGCTGGTTACATATTCTCAGGTGATTTTGGAAGCTGGAAAGAATCTATGGTCATAAAAGGTGTTTACTAAATATTTGAATCAGCTTATATTTATCCAAGGCAAGCTTGTCCACTTTTCTAGAGCACTTGATAGTGACAGTAAGGAGTTGGGAGTCTGTTGTTATAAAGGTCAGCTAGCTTAAAATTATACTCACCGGTTGCCACCAGACCCTCAGGTGCAACCTCACTGACCACAGAGAAGATAAGATGTGCATAAGTCTAAGCACATCCATTAGCATCACTGAAAGATCACTCGATGCTGTGTCATTTTCAAAAGTACTAAATCAAAAAGAAACTGCTTCATGAGGTCAGCATCACTGCTATTTGACTATTAAGTTATTATGAAACCAAATAAATATTATATATAATTTCCCCTGCATTGCTCTGGCACATGAACAATTAATTTTGTTTAGCCAAGTTTACCACAATTAAACAAGGCTCTTGTCATTTTACACACAGGACAGTGGACTGAACTGCATATCCTCTCCCTCAGCTGTAAAAATTTACCTTCAAGAGACAACAGCCCTCGATTCCGCAATACAGTTGTTCTCCCATCCTCCTCTCACCCTACCTGAAAATAGTACCAGCAGAGAAAAGGCCCAGGAGAAGAGCACACCAGCCCACAACACTTCACATGCCGCTCAGGCACACCCTTTGCCAAAGGCTGTTATGACTTCTGTTCTAGAATATGCAGAATTCAAATATTCTTATTAAAAACAGAATTCTGATGCAAGTCATATCAGAACAGAATTTGGACTGAAATCATATTGTCATTTTTTAAACTTCCGCGTTACTCTCACTTGGAACCTCTTTAAAAACACCCAGTGCTGTTAACATAATGCCTGGTACAATTTTAAACAAAATACTCGAGATTTTTTCCCATATATTTAACAATGAATATTTTCAAAGTAGAAACTTGTTAACAGAAAGTTTCTAAAACTATCCATTGACCAAAAAAACTTACAATTCAGTACAGAATGTGTGGAGAATACATAAATGTGTAAAAAACAAAGTAATGCAAACACACAGATAACACATCAATCTTTTGATGCACTTCTTTCTAATCCTTATCATGTGTGTATATATTCATGCAACTGAGATCATAACATATAATAGTTTCAAATCCTTTTAATCATTTGTTATCTAATGATCCATCATGGCCGGTAAATTTATCTCCCATCCAAGTACAACCAGGACCAAGGCTGCTTAGCTTCCAAGATTAGACAAGATCAGGTGCGTTTAGGGTGGTATGACTATAGAGTTATGGCCATTATTTGCAACAGTTGCAGAAACTCAGATTATTGGATAGATGTATTTTAATCTACTTAATCATTCCTTTTTTATCCTTAGACTACTTTTTAATATGTATTTTTGCTATTATATATGATGCTGCCATTAAGATTACTGCCCATAAATCTTTAGCTACACCTAATTACACTCTTACCTTTTTAGAAGTGGAATTATTGGGTCAAATAATACAAACATTTTTAGGGCTCTTGATACATCATTAAGCTATTTTCTAAGATGATGACACCAGTGTACAACCCTATCCCCAACAAGCACACCATGGTAACGCCTCCCATTGGTATGTTGTATCAGTGCTTACACTGCAGTAAGCAAACAGTGGAATGAAACACCTACACTTTGAGCTATTAATTAAAATCCTTGATAAGGCACAGAGCAACATTTACTGTCTAATCTATTAAGAATTTATTCTAACAATATTCTAAACTTACATCAAACTAACCATGAAAGGCATGGAGATTGCAGGCCACATTTATCAAATCTTGTCTATATCTAACCTTCTACTAACAAAACACACCAGACAGAAAACCTATATTTTCCCAAAAATTATTTATAAAGTAGGATAAAAGCACAGTGGTTTTAATTTGTAACATTTACTTCTCTAAAAATATATTTGTATGCAAAAATTTCTGATTCTTTATATGAAAATATGCTGGCATTCGAAGAGTGCCACTCAGCAGGAGACTGTATTCTTACATCCCTATTGCTCTTCTTGTCCATGTAACATACATACTTCTACTTCCCTAACTTGGGGAGGTACTAAAATAACTCAAGGGGTAGAATTTTAAATTGGGTTCAAATTTGTATGTGAAAAACCTAACACTTAAGGCTTAACTCGCTGGTCTCGGGGTGAACTGACATAACCCTAGGACAGCCCCTTCTGCCTCCTTCATATCTCCAGATGAAGTCCATGGCCAACACCAGGCCATCTTTTCCACTACAGTTCTGAATGTCTGATTTAAGTGTCTGAGGAAATGTTCACTAGTCACTTTGCTCTTGGGAAAGCCCCAGTAGTAGAGTCTCTCTAGGGGGAAAAAAAAAAAAAAAAAGACTGCGAAGTTAAAGACAAAAAAAAAAAAAAAAAAGTACAATGTTGTACCCTATTAAACCTACAAATGAAGACATCTCTGTCCTCCTTGCTGTAGAAATCTTTGGAGCGTTCCCCAGTGGCATCTGGCAGAGTGCTGCTCTCTCTGAATCTTGAGGTCACAAATAAGAGCTGGTATTTCCTAAGTTGGAGCTTTAAGCCTTTCCCTCCCATCGACATAGAAGGCAATTTGTCAGGATAACAAACCGCACTTTATATGCCATCCAAGCTTAGCAGCATTTCTGTTGGTGAAGGGAGGCTAAAGGTATGCCTCATCTTAGAATGAGAAAGGAAATACTTCCCCAACGTTTGCTTAACTTATTGTTCAGGTTGTGAACTTATTGCTTTTATAACCTCTCTTCAACACGCTGCCAGAATAATCCTTTGGGAAAAGTCCTTCCTGAATTTTTAGACTTGATTACTTTGTTTTTGAAGCACTGCCTCTGCTCTCCTACAGATGATCAAGGCTGTCTTTTTGAATTATCTCCCTCCCCAGACACGTATGTCATACTTTCTCAGAGTTTGCCCTCCCCTACTCCAAGCTTAAGGAATAACTGTCAATTTTATTTTATTTTATTTTATTTTATTTTATTTATTTTTTATTTTATTTTATTTTATTTTTTTGGTGAACAAAAACTTGGCTTCAGGATCAGGATAGTGCGTCAAAAATAGAAAAAAAATATTGTTTGTTTTCTTCTTAAAGAATCATATTCTGTGTGAAACATGGCAATTTCTTTCTTTCAAAATAAGATTTATCCTTGTTTTCAAAACTGTCCATTTCAACTAATGAGAAAAAATGAGTGTTTCATAGCAACTTAAAAGAAAAACTAAAACATACTTAAAAATTCTTGGTTAGGTATGATCAAGATTAATTCTATACAATTTCAGTAGGAGAATCAAATACACAATACACTTAAAAAAAAAAAAAACCAAACTACCTGAAATTCAATCACATGCAACTTTCTCTTACTATCAAAGTTTTTTCCATTCAGAATACTTAAATAATACAGCTAAGAAGCTAACATTTCAGACACAAATTTTAAATATATGTATAAATATATATATTCTTTCAATCAGTTCACCCCAAAGAAAAGACATAGACTTGGGGCAAGATCCTGTGAGCAGCACAAAGATAGGGATGGCTTAATTCCTGTACTGACGGAAACTGCAGCTCAACAGAAAAGAGGGCATGAACCTAAGTGTAGAATGAAGAAAAAAGTTGTAAGTACAATGAAAGGGAAAAAGTATTAAGAGTTCAAGCCACAGGCATTCATCTTTTATTCAATAGATTCTCGATGCATGCCTACTATGTTTCATGCTGGGACCCATGGACAAATGAAATATGGGATCTGCCTACATGGGACTTATAATCAGGTGACAGGAAGTGGCCAGTGCAGACTTAGATCTAACATAGGGGCACCATTACACCATCCCTATCTTTGTACTGCTCACAGGATCTCATCCCAAGTAGAAGTCTTTTGTTTGGGATGAAATACTGTTTTGCTTTTTCGTTTTCTTTTTTTTTTAAGTTTGTGTAGGAAATGTTAGCTTTTTAGCTATATTATTTAAATATTCTGAATGGAAAAATCTTTGACAGTAAGATAAAGTTGTATGTGACTGAATTCCAGCTACTACAGTGGGGTTTTTTTTTTTTTAAGTGTATTGTTTGTGTGATTCCCCTACTGATAGCAACTTTTTGCCATAGTGGTTGTTACTTGGTTTCTTTTTATTCAGTGTAACAATCTGCCAATCAGAAACTCAAGAAAAACTGTCTTTAAAAGGGTGCTTGGCTCGCGGGGCCCCCGCCCGGCCCGAGCGGCACAGGCATGGATCAGGACTAAACATGGACTGCCTTCCGGGGTCCTAACCTGGGACCTCGGAGGAGAACGAGAGGGGCTCCTCGCGGGGCCCCCGCCTGGCCCGAGCGGCGCCGGCGCGCGGGCTTGGAATCAGGGACCTAAC
>RJWM01043696.1:0-13663 GCA_004363535.1 Dasyprocta punctata | reverse complement strand
CCAAACCGAAAAGAAAAAAAGTCAACAATGAAACATAAGAGTTAAACTATACTTTAAATCCAATTTATTTAACAGACATCTATAGAGTATTCCACTCAATAGAATACATTCTTTTCAGCAGCCTATGGAACTTTCTCCAAGATAGGCTGCATTTTAGGACATAAAGTCAGTCTCAATAACTTAACAAATTAAAACAATCTCCTGCATCTTATCAGATTATGAGGAAGTGAAACTAAAAATCAAAAACAAGCAAAAACATGAATGAATAAATAAATAAATAAATAAATAAAATAAACACAGAAGCCGGGCGTGGTGGTGCACACTTTTAATCCCAGTACTCTGGAGGCTGAGGTAGGCCGAGCGTTGTGAGTTCGAGGCCAGCTTGGGCTACAACGCAAGTGCAAGGCCGGCCTGAGCTACACAGTGCGACCCTAACTCAAAAAAACCAGGGCCAGGAGTTTGGCTCAGTGACTTAAGCGCCTGTCTGACAGGCGCGAGGTTGTGAGTTCAATCCCCGGAGCCACCAAAAAAATTAATAAATAAATAAATAAATTAAATAAACACAGAAACTACCAAACACAGGGAGGCTAAATGATCATTGAGTCCTTGAAGAAATCAGGGGAGAAATTTTAAAATTATTAGAATCAAATGATAAGGGAAACACAACACACCAGAATCTATGGGATCAATGAGAGGAGTTCTAAGAGGCAAGTTTATAACTATGAGTACACACATTAGAAAGAGATCCCAAAGAAATGGCCTAATGATGGCCTGGCATGGTGGCGCACACCTTTAATCCCAGTACTCAGGAGTCTGAGGCAGGAGGATCCTTCTGAGTTCGAGACCAGCCTGGGCTACAAAGTGAGTTCAAGGCCAGCCTGAACTGCATAGTGAGATCCTGTCTCAAAAAACAGGGCCGGGGATTTAGCTCAACGGCCTAAACACCTGTCTGGCAGGCATGAGGTTGTGAGTTTGATCCCTGGTACCAAAAAAAAAAAAAAAAAAAAAAAAGACATATTGGCAGATTGGATCAAAAAACAGGATCAAACAGTCTGTTGCATTCAAGAAAATCATCTAATCCAACAATATATTCATGACTAAATATTAAAGGTTGGAAAACAATATTTCATATACCAGGACTCTGATAACAAGCACAGGTACCAATTCTAACATCAGACATAATAAACTTCAAGCTAAAACTGATTAGAAGAGACAAAAAAAAGTCACTACATACTAGCTAAGGGAATAATCCAAAAAATAACAGGGACAAATATATATGCACTGAACCTGGAGTGGTGGCGCACACCTGTAATCACAGTACCCAGGAGGCTGAGGAAGGAGGGCTGATCAGAGTTCGAGGCCAGCTTTGACTACATAGTGAGTTTAAGGCCACCCTGAATTACAAAGTAAGACTCTGCCTCAAAAAAAGAGCAAAAAACAAATATCTGTATATGTGTATACACACACACACACACACACACACACAAACACTGGACACCTATCTTCATAAAACAAGAACTGTGGAACTTAAAGGAGCAAATAAACACTAACACAAGCATAGTAGTTGACTCTAACACCCAACTTTTGAAAACAGATACATCAACTAAACAAAAAATCAATAAGGAAATATCAAACTGAACCATACCCTTGCACATGTGGACTTAACAGATGTTTACAAAGTGTTCTATACCTCCACAACAGAGTATAATATTCTTTTCTGCACCACATGGTACTTTTTCCAAAACAGATCACATACTAGGCCACAAAGCCTTCTGAAGTAAATATAAGAGAACTGAAATTACCCCATGCATACGTGGTTGTCAAATCACTGTGCAATGAAAATAGAAATCAACAACAGAAGAAATTCGGTAAAGAAAAAAGATTACAGAAAATTAAAAACATACTCCTAAACAACTTTTGAGTCACAAAAGAAATTTAAAATTTTCTGGAACTTATCAGTAATAACAGTACAACTCCTTGAAACTTCTGGGATACTATGAAAGCACTGCTAAGATGAAAATTCATTACAATCAATTCTTGCATCAGGAAAACAGAGCAAGCTCAAATAAATAACCTTCTAAGAAATCATAAGGTATTGAGAAACAACAATACACCAGCCCCAAACTGAAATTAAGGAGGGAAATTATAAAAATGAGCATGGAGCCGGGCGTGGTGGCACATAAATTTAATCCCAGCACTCGGGAGGCTGAAGTAGGAGGAGCGTTGTGAGTTCAAGGTCTGCCTTGGGCTACAATTCGAGCGAAAGGCCAGCCTGAGCTACATAGTGTGACCCTGCCTCAAAAAACTAGGGCCGGGAGTTTGGCTCAGTGGCTTAAGCGCCTGCCCTGGCAGGTGTGAGGTTATGAGTTCGATCCCTGGTGCCACAAAAAAAAAAAAAAAGAAAAAAAATGAGCATGGAGCCAGGCATGATGGAGCACACCAGTAATCCCAGCACTCGGGAAGCTGATGCAGGAGGATCATTGCAAGTTTGAGACCAGCCTGGGCTACAAAGTGTGCTCAAGGCCAGCCTGAACTGCAGAGTGAGACCATGTCTCAAAAAGACAAAAAAAAAAAAAAAGAGCATGGAAATCGATGAAACTGAGACTGAAAAAACTCTACCTCTTCCCCCCCACCAAAAAAAAAAAAAAAAATCAATGAATTGCAGAGCTGGTTCTTTAAAAACAAAAATAGGTAAGCCCTTAACCAAATTTACCAAGAAGAGAGAAAAGACTCACATCAATGCAATTAGAAATGAAAAAGGTGAAATCACAATGGACATTTTCGAAATATGGAAGATAGTAACTACTTTGAAAAATTGTATTTCAACAAATTAGTAAATGTTGAAGAAATGGACAAATTCCTAGACTCATACAAATTACCAAAGTTAACCCAAAAAGACATAAGTATGTCTAAAAACCCAGTAACAAGCCATGAAATTGACACATTAATAAAGAATTTACCAACTAAAAAAGCCTACGAGCCCAGCATGGTGGCACATACGTTTAATCCCAGCACTCGGGAGGCTGAGGTAGGAGGAGTGTTGTGAGTTCGAGGCCAGCTTGGGCTACAATGCAAGTGCAAGGCCGGCCTGAACTACATAATGTGACCATGCCTCAAAAAACTAGGGCCGGGAGTTTCACTCAGTGGTTTAAGCACCTGTCTGGCAGGTGCAAGGTTGTAAGTTCGATCCCCGGTGCTACAAAAAAAAAAAAATTAATAAATAAATAATAAAAAAAGCCTAGGGCCTGATGGATTCACTGATGAATTCTCCAAAATCTTTATGAATATTGTTTCACCAATACTCAAACTCTTCAAAGAAATTGAAAGGGATGGAGTACTCCCACATTCGTTTGTGGAAGCCAGGATCATCTTGATTCTAAAACCGAGTAAACAACCAACTAAAAAAGAAAAGTGCAGGCCAATCTCCATAATGAACATAGATGCAAAAATCCTCAACGAGATATTAGCAAAGAGAATATAGCACAATATCCCAAGTACTCTGGATAAGGGATATTCAACCTGCATAAATTATGAGGCCAAGCAGAAGTCCAACTGTTAAAAAAATTCTTAAACAATGTTGCCCATTCATTTGAAACATTTTTACTTCTTAAGGATGGACAGGATTTTTTGACAGCCCAATGTCACATGGAGTCAACAGTGAACAAGGCAAAATGATCAAATTGGGTAAACTGAAAGTATCTCAGGTGGTGCACGCCTGTAATCCCAGCACTTGGGAGGCTGAGGCAGGAGGATCATTGCGAGTTCAAGACTAGTCTGGGCTACAAAGTGAGCTCAAAGCCAACCTCAAATCCATAGCAAGACCCTGTCTCAAAAAGAAGAAAAAAAAGTATCTCAAATATTCCCGGGGATTTATTTTTGAGTGATTTCTAAACTGGATACAAAAAACAAGAATTTTCAAAATGTTCTCAAAAATGATATCATTATTGACATCTATATGATCTCCTAGAATGACTAGTTAGAAAGAAAACCCATTTGCATATATAAATTCTGACATCAATTTTTAAAAATCTACTTCATTTCTAGAATCACATTTATTTCAATCCAAGATTTTTACTAAGCTGCAAGTGAACAAACTACAGGGAAATAAAAATGTATAACTCTTTAAGATTCTACCTATCATAAGTATGTAAAAGGAACACAATCACTTTCAATCTCAATTATAGCAGAATCTCTTTTATTTTACTGATGTTAGGTAGAGGCTCTTTTTAAAACTTGCCTGAAAAAAAAATTTGTCTTCAGGTTTTTATTAAATCTCATTCAACACATTTTAACTCTGACAAATAGCTCTTCTCAACAATGGGGAAAATACTGTGGGAAAGAGACTGCAATTCCCAAGCATAAAGTACTGGTACAATAAATCATTAAGGGAAACTGTTGAACTATGAATATGTAATCTTACACAAAGAAATTTATCTAGCAGTATAAAAAATTAGAGATCATCATGATTACAAAGAGTGCTATAGGAAACATTTAGAAGAAAAAACAAATTTTGCTTACTCATTTTCCTACAAATATTTGTTTCACTAATACAAGAAAAATTCTATTAAGAATACTAGTCTGAGCTGAGCATGATGGCACACACATACAATTCCAGCACTCTGGGACACCGAGCAAGAAGGACAAATGTTATAGCTCAACCTGGGCAATTTAGCAACTAGTGAGACTCTGTCTCAAAATAAAACGTAAAAAGTGGGGCAGGGATGTAGCTCAATGCAAAGGCCCTGGGTTCAAGACGCAGTACCAAAATAATAATAATAATGATAATAATAATAGTCTGATGCTTCTATTTTACTACTACATCTTACGTATACAGTACTGTATGGCAAAGGTGGTGACTTTTTCCCGTGTACATAGGCACTGCCATCGAGTGGTAAGCTTTCAGCAGCAGTTTAAAAAGTATTTAGTCCACATTTACTATCAAATAGTAGACACTGATGGTCTACCAAACAATCATTTCATCAAATAAGCAAATGCATTGCCACACAGACCCCATGGCCCCAGTCAAACTACATAATCACACTGTCTTACTTTGCTCTTTGCAAAGACAAGATACACCAACACCCACAACTAAAAGAAGAGAGGTTTATTTTGGCTCACATTTTTTAGGTTAGTCCATAGTTTCCTAGTTCCAAAGCAGGATGGCATGGCAGAGGGGCACAAGGCACAGGAGAGTTGCTCACAGAATGGCAATGGAGAAGAAAGAAGAGAGCTATCAAGGGAGAACCTGGGAGATAAACTCTCTAGGCCACACCCTGAGTGTCCAGGCACTTCTGACCAGGCCCTACCTCCTAACAGCAAGCCAGCTCTAACTCCCCACAAGCCAATCACCTTCCAAAAGGCCTGTCTATGAGTGCATGAGACTCTTGGGGGACATCAAGATATAAACTATAATGCACACTTTCAGTAATTTCACTCGAAATATGTATATCTTATTTTTCAAAACTGTTATTTAAAACACACCAAATATGCCAGGCATAGTGGCACACACCTATAATCCCCACACTCAGGAGGCTGTGGCAGTATAGCTATAAGTTCGAGGCCAGCCAGGACTACAAAGTGAGTTCAAGGCCAGCCTGAACTACACAGCAAAACCCTGTCTCAAAAAGACAAAAAATAAAAATAAAACACACCAAACCAAGTGTTTTTAAAAGTAACGAGATAGGAGGTTAGGGCATGGCAAAAGCTGGCTGGGGAAGCAGGCATGACTTGTTAATTACAAAGATCCCAGACACATGCAGAGAAACAGTTCCCAAAGCCCTGCATGTGGACTTGGGAGAACTAGAGCACATTTTCAATAGAATGGCCTAGACCTGATCTCAGTCTGAGGCATGGGATCCAAGCACCACCTCTTGGGACCCATATGGAGTTCTCACAGGTTTCCTTGAGATTTGGACAGCATAAAAGGAGAAACAAACCATGAAGACTTTGCTATCATAACTTTGCACAATAGCACACAGTGTGTTTCCCAGAGGTGGTGTGTAATTTTTGCTTTTACCCTCTTATTCTCTTTACTCAGCCCAAGCTAATTCTGCAGAGCCAGTTTCTCCCCAACTCTTAACTTTTTTTTTTTTTAATCAGATTTTAGAAGCCGGGCGTGGTGGTGCACGCTTTTAATCCCAGCACTGGGGAGGCTGAGGTAGGAGGAGTGTTGTGAGTTCGAGGCCAGCTTGGGCTACAACTCAAGCGCAAGGCCAGCCTGAGCTACATAGTGCAACCCTGTCTCAAAAAACTAGGGCTGGGAGTTTGGCTCAGTGGCTTACGCGCCTGTCTGGCAGGGGTGAGGTTGTGAGTTCGATCCCCGGTGCCACAAAAAAAAAAAAAAAATCAGATTTTAGAGAGAGAACAATCGCTGCAGCACCAAACAAGCCCAGTCTGGAAACCAGCACTGTGCACAGGCCTCTGGCGGACTGGGAACAACTAGATCCAAGCCTCTCCCTGTAAGTCAGTGCCATTCGCGGACCGGGGTCAGCTAGAACAATGGCCACAGCACCAAACAAGCCCATTCTGGGAACCAGCACCATGCACAGGCCTCTGGCGGACTGGGAACAGCCAGACTCCAGCCCCTTTCCCCATGTGGGCTGGCAGACAAGAAGTACCAATCCCTTCCCACCCCCAAGCAACCGGTTTATCCAGAGAAACACAGGCTATGATGATAGCTATCGAGGTGAAATACAACTGGATGCCTGTGGTGCTTTGGTGTTTCACTCACACTGCAGGTCTAGGGCTGGTGGTCTGATCATAGGACCAGAGGATATCACTAAGCAGTATGTCATCTAGAGGGGGTCTCCTTCTGAGGGTTTCAACCTTGTTGATTCCCTATGGTCTTGTTTTGAGGTCCAATGTCGTTTCCATTGTTTTGTTGGTTTGGGTTTTATTCTCTTTGGTTTTCTTTGATTATGTTAAATCTCATGGCAGGAGAAGTCATTTCAAGGATAGTAAGATATATTATGGCAGCAATTTTGAAATTACTATTGTCTTGTTTTGAAGTCCTTTATCACACTCATTGCTTTCTTTTCATAGTTCTATTCTATTCTGATCAGTTTGATTTATACTATGTCTGAAGTTATCTGCAGCTACTTTGAGGACATCAAAAGGCCTTACAGTAACTACTGTTGATTTCATAATGTTTTGAAGTCCTGTATCTCTTACACTGGTTTATTTTAATTGCTTTTATTCTGTTATATACTCTTTTAAAAAATTTTAAAAATCAGATTTTATTGGTACATTTTGACATACATAATGATCACATTCATCATAGAGAATTTGTACCCATACATAACATATTTTTCCCACTCCCCTACCCTCCTTTTAACCTCTCCTCCCTCCCCATTTACAAAATCTTTGTTTCTGGGGTCGGGGATTTAGCTCAGTGGCCTAAGCACCTGCCTGGTGAGTGTGAGGTCATGAGTTCAATCCCCGGTACCAAAAAACAAAAAAACAAATCTTTGTTTCTTTCTTGAATAAACTTTGCTACTGCTTTTTTGATTGTTTTGTTCAAGAGCAACCTGGAATATAACTCCAGAAAGAGAAGTAAGCAACGCAGAACCCAGTAACATTTAGTTGGCAAGCCATTTTTAGATGCAGACTACAGGACAACAGTAGCACTCAATATTCCTTTCTCTTCTTACAAAACAGAACACATTAACTTAGTTTTATAATTGTGAACTATCACAAGTTAAATTTGTAAAAATTAAATCTAGACACGGTTGTCATTCTCTTCCTCCCTCTACCAAAATTTGAAATTTGATCAATCAGTACTATTAACTCTTGGGTCCAAGTAAAATTCATTCATTCATTCATTCATTCTGAAACAGGGTCTCTCTATGTAGTTCAGGCTGGCCTTGAACTCATGAAGATCCTCCTGCCTCAGCCTCCCAAGTGCTGAAATTACAGGTGTGCACCACCATACTCGGCCATGAAGTTCTTAAACATATCCTTTAGAGTAACTAAAATCTCCACTGGAGAAGAATGAACTCAGTCTTCAATCTTATTCATAGAATTACAACACACACTCAATGAAAGTGGTGGCCCATGCAGTCTGATCTCTCTGTATATGGACCAAAACAACTCTAAATTTCTTTTTTTGGGGGTTAGGGTTAGGGTTAGGGTTAGGGATTGAACTCACAACCTCGCACCTGCCAGGCAGGCATTTAAGCTGCTGAGCCAAACTCCCAGCCCTAACAACTCTAAATTTCTAATGCAAGCTAACCAAATAAATCATAAATGACTTGGGTTTCACACAAATGTAATGTTAAGTCATAATGTCATTTTTTTTTGTGGTAGTAGCAATAAAACCCAGGCCTCAGAGATGCTCAGCAACTGTTCCACCATTCAACTACATGTCTAGCTATTGTTATTTGAAACACAGTCGTACTGAATTATTCCAGTTGGCCTTGCAGTCCTCCTGCCTCAGCTTTCCAAGAAGCTGGGATTATAGGCATGTGCCATCTCTCATGGTCCTAAAGCCCTAAGTACTGCTTTTTAACTATGGGCCATGTTCATTCCTTTGAATGTTTTATTACTTCATGCTTGTTTTCCCATGAGTAGTTGTGGAATTTAAAAAGCTACTAATTTTTTTAACCTCTTCTGTACATGACTACACTATTATCTTTGGAGAAGTGTATGTACAAAGGAAGTAGCCTTGTAAAAAGTAAAATTTTCATTTTAAATTAATTATAGATTTACATGGAATTATAATAATAGAGATTTTATGTGCCCTTTACCTCGTTTCCTACAATGGTAACATCTTAACATCTACTTTTATTTTCACTCATTAATCAGTGTTCCCATGAATGCACTGCTCTTTTTTAAGACAGCAAGAAGATGAAGCAAGAAATTGTGTAAGAGCCGGGCGTGGTGGCACCCGCCTTTAATCCCAGCACTCAGGAGGCTGAGGTAGGAGGAGCGTTGTGAGTTCCAGGCTGGCTTGAGTTCCAGGCTGGCTTGAGCTACAGCGTGAGCACAAGGCCGGCCTGAGCTACATAGTGTGACCCTGCTTCAAAAAACCAGGGCCAGAGCCGGGCGTGGTGGCGCACACCTTTGATCTCAGCACTCGGGAGGCTGAGGTAGGCGGAGCGTTGTGAGTTCGAGGCCGGCTTGGGCTACAACGCGAGTGCAAGGCCGGCCTGAGCTACACATAGTGCGACCCTGCCTCAAAAATGCAGGGCCGGGAGTTTGGCTCAGTGCCTTAAGCGCCTGCCCTGGCAAGCGCGAGGTTGTGAGTTCAATCCCCGGTGCCGCAAAAAAAAAAAAAAAAAAAAAAAAACCAGGGCCAGGAGTTTGGCTCAATGGCTTAAGCACCTGTCCGGCAGGCCTGAAGCTGTGAGTTTGATCCCTGGTGCCGAAAAAAAAAAAAAAAAGAAAGAAAGAAATTGTGTAAGTCTCTGAAATCTGGGTAAATGATTATAGGTATACTGACTAAAATGGTTTTACTATAGAAAAATAGTAAACAATTTTAAAGTTTTGTTCACTTTGTGATTATTTAAAACAGATTTTTCTGGGCATGGTGGCACATGCCTGTAATCCCAGCAGTTGGAGTGGGTGGCGGCTGAGGCAGGAGGATTGCCACGAGTTTGAGGCCAGCCTGGGCAACAGAGTTCAAAGCTAACTTGAACTACATAACGATACCCTGTCTCAAAAGAAAATAAAAAGAAAAAATTTAAAAATTTTTAAAAAACAGATTTTAAACCAAATTGGAAATGAAGCAACAATCCCCGCTTTCGCAGGTTCTCCAAAAAACTGTTAAGAGCTGAATTCACCAAAGTCAAAACACACAAACATCAGTTGTATTTCTCTAAGCAGGAAATTAATGAAACAATCCCATTGACAATAGTATTGAGAATAATTAAAACTTAATAAATTAAACCAAAGAAGGAAAAGACTTGAACACTAAACAAGAAGTCTATTTTATTTTTGTACTGCAAGGAAGGCCCAGAGATATAGCTCAGCGGCACAATGCCCGCCTGGCAAGTGTGAGGTCATGAGTTCGACTCCCAGTACAAAAAAAAAAAAAAAAAAAAAAAAAAAAAAAACTACAGGGGATAGAACCCAAGGGCTTCCTCATGGTAAGCAAGTAGCTACACCTCTCGGCACTTAAGCACTGAAAACAGGCAAAACATCACTGAAAGTGAGGTAGGATAAAGGGGAAAAAAAGGTAGAAAAGGGACAAAAAAATCTTAATTTTAAAACTGTGCTTTTGAGGAAACTACAACTGCAGTTACCCAAAGTTACTCATATCTGCACTCTATATCTTTATCCCCCAGTCCAGTTTAGTCTCTCTAGGTTTGTTTTCGTTTTTTCTAGGCTCATCATTTCCAAACCCCATAAAGCCCATAATGAGGTTTAGTTTATAAGCTAAAAGGCATAAATCTAACCTTAAGATAAAGAAACAGATTCAAAGGCTCAAAGAGTGTTTTCAGGACAAACACCTTACACCACCTATCTTAAAGAATAACACATAAACAGAGTATCAACAACCCCCATCGGACCATAATGCAACTCCCTCTCCAGGGCCCATACTATTTTCTCTCAGTGTGTTATTTCTTTTATCCTGCCTAATAAAAATCATTCTCACTCTCAATGAAACATCTTGAAATTCTTTGCTGTAACAAGAGATAAAAAATTTCTCACCAAGCTGAGTTAAGGTCACCACCTCATCTTTGAGGAAACTCCTCAGGCCCTGTTCAGTGACATCAGAAATAAAAGTCAACACAAATGAATGGGAATACAACCTATGTTTATGGATTAGAACATCTAATAATGTTTAAAAAATATTACTCAAAGCAATGCAGAGATTAAATGTAATCCTTATCAAAATCCCAGTGGTATTTACTGCAGAAATATAAAAATCCATCCTAGAATTCATAAGAAATCTCAAAGAGTCAGTCAAGAAATCTTTTTTAAAAAAGCAAATTTAGAAGACTTATAGTTCATGATTTCAAAGTATAACACAAAGCTAATGCAAACAAAACAGTGTCATACTGGCCTAAGGACAAACGTTCAGATCAACGAACTAGAACAGAGGGCCCAGAAACACATCTGCACTCTATATTTTTATCCCCCAGTCCGGTCAGCTGCTTTTCAGAAAGGATGCTAAGACCATTCAATGAGGAAAAGACAGTCTTTTTTCAACAAATAATGCTGGGTAAAACTAGATACACACATACAAAAGAGTGAAGCTGGAGGTGCAGCTCAGTGGCACAGCACATGCCCAGCACGCATGAGGGCCTGGGTTCAAATCATAGTGCAACACACAAAAAAATGAAGCTAAGAGCCAGTGATATAGCTCAGTGGCACAACAACTGCCTCACAAACGCAAGGTCCTGAGTTCGATTCCTGGTACCCAAAAAAATAAATAAATGAAGCTGAACTCTTACATGAAACTACATACAAAATTTCACTCAAACTACAAAGATCGAAGTAAGAACTAAAACTTAATAAAAATCAATACTGTCAAACTGTAAGAAGAAAACAGGAGTCTTCATGACAACTGAATTTGATGATTTCTTGAATGACTCCAAAAGAGGCAACAAAAGAAAAAATAGATTAAGACTTCATCAAATTTTATAATTTTGTGTCTCAAAGGATACTTGCTATCCCACTGCATGGAAGAAAATATCTGCAAATATTTTATTTGATATGCATTTAATATCCAGGACATATAAAGAATCCCTACAACTCAACTAAAAAAAAATTTCAAAAATAGCCATTTCTGCCAGGCGTGGTGGTGCACACCTGTAATCCCAACACTTGGGAGGCTGAGGCAAGAGGATCTCTGTGAAGTTCAAGGCCAACCTAGGCTACAAAGTGAGTTCAAGGTCAGTCTGAACTACATAGCAAAACCCTGTCTCAAAGACAAAAAAGTTTTTAAAAATAGCCATTTCTTTAAAGACACAGAAATGGCCAAAAAGCATGCAAAAAGATGTTCCTCATCACCAGTTATTAGGAAAATCCAAATCAAAACCAGAACAGGATACCACTTCACACCCACTGGAAACCTATTATCCAAAAAAGGGAAAACAGCAAGCACTGGCAATGATCTGGTGAAACTGGAATGCTGATGCACTGCTGGTAAGAATATCAAATGTTACAACCATTGTCGAATTCTTAAAAAAGAGTTTTCGTATGACCTAGCAACTCACCTTTGGGTATCTACTCTAAAGAATGAAAGCAAGAGGGCTGGGGAGTTTGGCTCAGCGGCTTAAGCGCCTGCCCTGGCAAGCGCAAGGTTGTGAGTTCAATCCCCAGTGCCGCAAAAAAAAAACAAACAAACAAAAAAAAAAAAGAATGAAAGCAAGGACTCAGATACCTGCACATAAATGAATTATGGCTGACTAGAGACAGCAGTGCTTAAGATACTTGGACAAGAGACAGATATAGTAGTGCACACTTGTAATCCTAGCACTCAGGAGACTAAAGCAGGAAGATTCCCCATAAGTTCAAGTGCAAGCTGCACTACATAGTGAGACCCTCAAAACAAAACAAAACAAAATGACACTTGGAAGAAGTGCACCAAGCAACTCAAGTGGGGAAGGGAGATGATACAGAACTCCATCAAACGAATTCCAGTATGAGATGTTTAGAAAAAGAAGCAGTGCTGCCCCTTGATTCCAGCACTACTAACACACCAGACCCAGTGAACAAGCTATCTTGGGAAAAGATCTAACTCCCTGAAGGAAGAAGCCAACCACAGGTGACTGCCAGACTGCTGCAACCAAAGTGCCCAGCCTAGCTGCCCAGTGCCCACCTGTCCCAACTCCCTTCTCACTGGCAGAAGGAGCCTAGTGAATGAGATATTCACCAATCAAGGTATTAAAGAAACTGAAAGTCAAAGAATCATTCAGTGGGTTCAAAGGGCAGTAAGTGAGTTAGGACTGACAGGTCCTTAGGAAAGAAAGTAAAAAGGGCACAGTCCTTGCTAAGGGCACAGAACCAGACATTGAGAGATCCGTGGGACAGTGAGTTGCAAGGGCTGACAGCAGTTGCAACTAGTATAATCCAGGGGAGGAGAATAGACAATGGAATAGGTGCAAAGCAGGCACTTTCCCACCATTCTGCCCAACACAAACAAACTCTGGGTCTATGATGTACACACCTACTATCCACCCTCCAAACTCCACTGAGCTTGGTGCCTGTGAAGGAAGCTTCCATGGCCAGCAAAAATCTGCTGAGCTCTGCAAGCCCTCAACATCACAGAATTCACTGGGCTGGAAAACTAGAGACATGTGATGTAGACAGAAGGGGTTGTATGGGACAATGACCTGGAAAATTCCAGATATACAAAAGTCTTCTTTGTTTCATTTGCTGTTGTCTCTTTTTTCTTCTTTCCTTCTTTCTGAAGATGTTTCTTCTGTCTTTTCTTCCTTTTTCTTTCCCTCATTATCTATATCCCAGCCTACTTGCCATAAGTAACATGTATATATCAGACTTTCTAGGTTATTGAAAAGATAGATAGCCAGGTGTAGTGGCACACACCTTTAATCCCAGCACTCTCAGGAGGCTGAGGTAGGAGGAGCATTGTGAGTTCGAGGTCAGCTTGGGCTACAATGTGAGTGCAAGGCCAGCCTGAACTACATAGTGCGACCCTGTCTCAAAAAACTAGGGCTGGGAGTTTGGCTCAGCAGCTTAAGCGCCTGTCTGGCAG
>RJWM01043695.1:0-13661 GCA_004363535.1 Dasyprocta punctata | reverse complement strand
TCAGAAATCATTGAAAAGGTGAAGTCCAAAGTCTCCTCTGAGACTTAAGGCCAACTCTTAGCTCTGAGTCCTTGTTGAAAAATAATAATAATACTTCCAACATACACAAGCACAGGTTAAATATTTCCATTCCAAAAGGAACATTTAGGTAGGTGAAAAGGAGGGACCAAAGCAGGTCAGAAACCCAGCCTGGCAAATATTAGATCCATGTCTAGCACAAGAATTCGTTAGATTCTAACTGCAGTTGTCATTCAGTTAATGAAGTTAATCAGCCCACATAATTTCCTTCTCCTTTGTATGTCTGTCTACTGTCTCTATGTCTCTGTCTCTCTGTCTCTGCCTCTCTCTCTCTCTCTCTCTCTCTCTCTCTCTGTCTTTCTCTCTCTTCCTGGGTTTGTATTGGTCTTACTGCCAAAAGAAGTAAGATAATTACTTACTTCAGACATTAAAAGGTTTTATGAAGCACTTTGAAGTAAGCACTCCATTATTTGATCCTGATACTCTTTCAACTTATTAAGTATCTTCAGAAACATTTGTTCACCATGGCTTTATGTATTATATCTTGCATATGTTCATGTTGTAACAAGTTGTTTGCCTTGAGCCGTACCATAATAGGACACAGAGTTGTAGTACTGCATATGTCATGTCTTAATTATTTTACTGTGAGGAATTATAAAATTTCTGTCTCTAATATGAATGTATAATTTTTCTAAATGGTTTAAGAGAATGTTAAAATAAGTAGTTCTCAAGAGTTAGAGTATGTGACTGAACATATCTCTTTATAGACATGTAGTATTTGAATCATCTCCAGATGTTTTTAATACTTCATCCCACTCTGCTTGTTCATGGAGTCTCATAAAAATATTTTATTTCTCATGCCTAATGACTACATTAAGGAAGTTCAGATGACACCAAAAACTCTATCATCTTACTTTTTGTTTTCATTTTGTTCTTAAGGGTTATATGTCAAAATATTCCTTTATAAATTACAGTTAGAATTCACTGACTCATATATCTATAACTTAGTGGAAAAAAACACAATATTTTAGTTAAAAATGTAAGACATTGAAAGTGTAGAAAGATGTGAAAACTTTTCTACCTATCCTGTGCTTCAGGTCTGATATTCCCACAACAAAAGACACATTGCTATAAAGGTGTAGCAGGGGAGCATGCTGCTATAATGTGCATAGGGTCCCCCCACTGTCCATGTATGAAAGGCTGGATTCCCAGAATGGGGTTGTTGGAGGGGGTGACAGAATTTACAGATTTTGGGGTCTTCTGGAAGGTTCTGATGCCATTAAGGGCATCTCATTGAAGGAGAATGTGCATCTCCAGCTTCTTTCTCTTTCTCTTTTCACTGGCTCACAAGATGAGCAGTTTCCTCCTTCAGTTGCCCTGCAACTTTGACATAAAGTTCCTCTGCAAAGCCAAAATCGGTGAGTTCATCTGACCTTGTATTCTAAACTGTGAGCCAAACTTAGAATTTTCTCTCTATGTATTATTTGAAGTTTTTCATTATAGTAACATAAAGTTAATTAAGAGATGTGACATGTTTGTTTAATCACACTCTTATGAGGCATGGGATCTTTAATAAGCAATAATCCAAATATTAAAGGGAAAAATGTACGTTTAAGCTTAGGTTTAATGAAGAATGATTAGTTGTGTAAAAGTTTGATTGAACTAAAATCAGATGACCAAATAGTAACAGACTGAGGGTAATTTCAGCAAGGACTGTCTTTGCAGATTTATCTTGATGTCTATGGCATTCTTTCCTCCAAGATACAAAGTAGAATCCCTTCTAGAATGAGGGTCTTATAATCTACTAGCAGACAAAGTCAGTCTACACTATTTGTTAATGTCCTGTTCCTATGAAGAACAGTAGGATATTTCTAGGTCCATTCTAGTTCTGTGTCCATACTTTATAAAGAGGAATTCCCATTAACATGAACTGCCTTGAAAGAGGGGGTAAAAAAGCAAGAGAAAGAAAGTGGAGGAAAATTGTCATCAACAGACTTTACTTTTCAAACCTTTCATTTTCCTCCAGTTAAAATAACTCGGCATGCCAAAATGCATAGCATATTTTGTGATTGCAGTTTCCAAAGCCACAAAACACTATGATTTGATAACATTGATTTATGTATTTTATGTGACACAGTCAAAAAGGAAAATTAACAGGGAACACTGAAAATATGATATCTGAAGTTGGTAATAAGATCAAATATAGTATTCTAATAAATATTAATGTTGATATTTATATTGTGGAGGAAACAGATCTCTGATTACTATTTTTAAAACTAAACAATGTAGTGATATGTGGGATAAAATTAAAAGGCACACAAAATTAAAAATTGAAGAGAGAAAAACAAGCAAAGTAAATACTGTCAAACTCAATCAGTCATAAATTAAACACCTAATAATTTTAAAGTGTCAATCAATTAATGTCATAATTCATTTACAGCAGTCAAGAATGTGTATATATAAGATAAAACAGCAGGTAAATAAATTGAAAAAACATAGTACTGTCAGGGAAAAATCCCCAAATTTATTTTAAAAGATGTTCTGAGATTTGAAATATTTGTCCAGCTCTATAGATATGAATAATAACAAAAATGTTAGAAAAGTGTATATATTAAGTATAAAATGGTTAACATGTATAAAAGTTTTGCATCTCTTTCCCTAAGTAGGTATTATATTCACTTGCTAAATATTAACAATCATCAAAATCTAAAAGATAGTGAAAATTGACCCTTCTACTATACCTTGCTCCAAGCTAAAAAATACCTTAAATCTGTTATTTTTATAAGAATTTATTAGCATGTGGTCTCACAATTTCCTTGGAATTCCTTCTATGTGAATGATGAATGACCCTACCTCTAACCACTGAAGTATTCTGGAAAAGAAGAAAATAAAATTCTTTAAATGGTTTTATTGAAAGAGAATATTGCCATTTTTCAGGAGCAAACTTCAGTTGAGTATTCTTTAGTAACCAGACCATTTAAGCACCAAAATGATTGCTAATACTATCCACTGTGGCCTTCCTAAATTACCATACTTTATTGCATAAAGTATGGATTGTACCTAAAATATCTGTGTCAGCCTACTTATTTCTATTGCCATTACTTTCACTATTTGAAAACTATTACAAAATTTTATTTTCCAAATTAACAAATCTGGAGAGCTGATCATACAAAAAATGGTGAACCTCTCCTATAGCCACCTCTAAGAAAGTGACATTTTAATTAAAGGCTAACTGATCACTTTCATGATATGTTTTACTGAATAGAGAAAATATGTAGTCCATGCTTTTCAAACAAAGGAAGAAGATACCAAGGAAAGTATGGGACCTGAGCAGGACCTTGAGAGTTCAAAGACTTCCCCAAGTAGTAAATTATGATAACTAGAACAACTATTTTATATCCAGGATGACATTTACCACAGGAGTGAGATGCCTGCAGCTATGGTTTCTATTCAGTTAATTGCAGTGGAGCCAGGAATCCTCAGCTGTGGCTTTATCTTGTCCTTTGAAATATGCTAGCATCACAGGGCACTACAGGTCTCAGTCAGAACCAGTCTTAGACATTCATTTACTATGAATTTGTTGCCCATCTCCAGACAAGGGGCCTAGGCCTGGGACAGACTCACAAGTAAATATAGAAAATCAATTGATTAATTTTAAATCCTGTTCAGAGTTGCTTCATAGTACTCTCCATTATTACTGGTTATTACTGACTTGCTTCTACTGACCACTGGAATAAAAGGTGTAATAAATCATAACCGTTCTTAGCCACAGTTAATCTTTGAACTCTTCCACCAGAAGCTGGTCCTTATAAAGAAAATTTAGAAATCAGAAGCACCATACTCAGTAAATATCAACGAATTTTGGAAGCTCAAAGAACATTTATGTAGCAATGAACATCTTAATCATTTACATGAAAATTTCCTTAAACATTTAGAGTATTGGTAAAAGGAAAGGAAAGTAGTTCTGCAAAGGAAAACTCAAAACGTATTTGCCTAAAGAATTACATTTGATGGGCACAGGCGGACAAGGTTGAATAAAGTATTCCCCCTCCCCCCCAAAAATAAACACACCCCTGAATGACAAAGACACCACTCAACAAAGAGCCTTTTGGTCCTCTGTCTTATCACAAATTCTATAAAAGCCATCTATCTTATAAAAACCATATTTCTTGTAAAACTGTTTTCATAAAACAGAGTTCCTCAAAATGATCTTTTCTGGAAGGAGTATAAAAACTCTTCCTTATATTTTAAGAATACTAGCACTGATTTACTTCCCAACAAACTCATCTATTGAGCATTGGACTTCAAGTAACCAAGCAGATTTGGTCCAGTAATAAATCTGGAGAGCTAGGCAGGAGTTGTGCCCTCTCAGTGGTTTAACTACTACAGTTTCCAGGAGATGGGTAGTTGGCATGGCAATTATCAGGGCTTACCAGTGCTGCCAGGAGGAGTGGTGATCATTTTTGAGAATGGGTTGCTTGTGACAAAGTAGGCTAAAGCAGACAGACTCGAGTCCAGCAACACTGGCAGTTAGATTTTTATTTTGGGGGTGAGACATAAAAATGGTTTGTTATACAATACATTGATGATATTATTAATTAATTAATTTGTTTATTTATTTATTTTGCTTTTCAAAGAGTTGAAAAATATTGACCAAAATGAAATTTGGTATGTTGTATTTAACTTCGTAAAGCCAAATCTACTTACATGCATGCCAACACCTGCCATTATGAGTCTTTTGTTTTGTTTCTGGTTTTTTCTTTTGACAGTAGTGGAATACGTGAGCCTTATATTGAGTAAAAATCACAACCCTTTCAATTTTTTTTTTCCAATTCGTTGCAAGGCTTTGCTGAGTCACTGTGTTTCAGGCCGGGCTCAAACTTATGATCCTCCTGCCTTAGCCTCCCAGAATTCTGAGATTATAGGAAAACGTCACAACACCCAGCTTCTTTTTTAAATTTTTTTATTTTCAGGCTGAGTCCTGCTAAGTCCTTAAGATATTTCAGTTGGATTAGAACTTTCAATGCTACTGATTTCTCTTCTCAGCATGCTGGGAGCCAGATCTCCCTGTGCCCTTAATGCGGAGATCCATAAAGTCGATAGTGTCCTTTTATTTCATAATTTTCCTAAGAACACTAGGTCAGATACAAAAGATCAGAGATAACTGATCTTTTATGGAAGGTCCAGAAAGAGCCCTTGTTTCAGAGCTTTTCACTGCCTAATCATGCGGGATGCCTGCTCACATTTTATCTCCTTTCAGGAAGAATTTGTCCCTTTGGTTCTTGCTTGGAAAGTTTGATCATGATAGTTTACTTAGGAATCTTTAATTCCCCAAGAAAATTCAAGAATTTTACAGAACACCTTGTTTTAAAACTACTGTAAAAGTACCATAGATTGGGTGAGTCTTAAGCAATTGAAATTATTTTTTCATTGTTCTGGATGCTGTTAAGTGAGATATCAACTTACAGACAAATTTAGTATTTGGTAAGGGCCTGACATCCTGACCTTGGATGACACTTTCTAATTGTGTCCCATGGTGGAAGAGACCCTGTTGATTTCTGGGCTCTGTTTTATAAAAAATTGTAATCCCATTCATTATAGGTATGTTCTACTATTAGATGATCCCCAAACTCATTTGTCATATTCTGTGCCCAAGCTCATAAACCAGATTCCTAGTTAGTTTTGCTGTGAGTGATATTTAGAAACCAAGTTGTAATAATTTGGTGTGTTTCTTGTTTTCAATTATTAGTATTTTTGTAGTGACTCATTAGAGATTTGGCAGTTTAAGACACATCATGCCAGAATTCCACTTTATGTCAAACTGATTGCTAGCTAGTTAATTTGAAAAGCTGCAAAGATGGTAGTTGCTCTGAAAAGTCTCTTTTTTATAAAGGACATTTACATCTATAAAAATACCAGAAGAAGAGTGGCTCAGAAGCAGCCATTATCACCTAAGAGAATTTTATTCACAAAGCAAGAAAACCAATATTCACCATCAATTTGCACCCCCTTGTCCTCCCATAACCTATCTATACCACCTAGCAGAAAATCAAAATCTTTATTCCTTTCTGTATTTTAGGATATAATATACGCTTAAATCATCTGGCTCTTGCTCACAATTCATATTTTTACAGACCTCCATGTATGCAAATCCATAATTAAATGTTTTCCTTCTTAACCTGGCCACATAATTTGTAGCCCAACAAAGAATATACACAAGTATATTGTAACCTTTTCTTCTCCCCTATAACAGAAATAGAAAATATATTTGTATGAAGTAAACCATATGCATAAATACACTTATAATACTTTTACCTATACTAGTAAATATTTTTGTATATGTAAAGATGTGTATACACACACGTACATAATAACATTTATGAACTAGCATTTTCAAATCTACAGAGTATAGTTACAATACCTATTCTTTACATATTTGCAAATTATAACATGTGTTCTTTCTGTGGTATTTTTATTTACTCATTTCTTCATTATACTTTAAGATTTTCTGTTTCATTACAAAATAAATAACCTTTAAGTAGATGTAAAACGCTGTGAATTTTATCTTGTGTATTGAACACTTTCTCGTGCTTTAAGAACTGACATTTTAGTCTGATTTAATGAAGTTACAATGAAGTAATTTGACTCTTACTCATTATTTTTATGATATCTTTAGGCAGGTTCAACGTAGTCCTTGTCCCACGACTTTTTTCTCTACTTAAATACGACCTTCTTTAGCATTTTGCCCGATGTTCTATGAATTATGAGATTTTCTAACCTAATTTATGAGAACAGGTACAGTGCAGTTTGAGCTTTGGGCATTGCTGTTCTAAAGCATTTCAAGAACAGTTCCAAAAAATACCTGGAATAAACAGTAAGACAACATAAACTATGTTTTAACAATTGTAACAAAATAACATAGCTAAGTTATTTCCAGAAGACATAGAGGCAGCCTGCTACAGTCATGAACATTTTTTTTCCCCTCAAATCAGTGAACTTCTCTTTTGTCTTTAATATAGTCAACTTTAGGCTTGACACTGAATTCCTGCTGAGTTGCATCATGTTGGCAATTGTACCCCCTGCATCCAAACTCAAGGGAAACAACACAAGCTTTCAATAGGCTAATCAAAGCTACTTCCATGCTCTCTAGGAGGGCAAATTAAGTTTGATTATTTTCATTGCTCAAATGCAAAAGCTGTTGCACTAAAAAAATCAAGATACACAATTCTTAGTTGTATTTGGTCAGCGTTTTAATATGCACTTGGAGAAAAACCCACACAGTAATTTGAAATTAACACATAATTATAGAGAACTGTGTTATTAAATTTCAGTGTGGCACTATTAAACAAAAAAGTAGCTATAAGTAACTTTTTAATTTTCAAAATTCTGTTAGCTATTTTAAATAGAATTTATAAACCTATAGAGAGAATGAAAAAAAACACCCTTTAAAGGAAAATACTATTTTATGAATGTTTTTGGCATTCAACTATAGCATATTCATTCATGTAATATAAGGTCAGTATTTCAAACCATGCTTATCAAACTGCAATGCGTTACCACTGCACTTCATAGAACTGTCATTCTAAAAGTAGAACCCTTTTGAATAAGAACATTGACACATGCAGAAAAACAGTACATAATTCATATACGAACAATGAGCAATGCACTCTAAGGTTCTGCTTTCAATAGTTCCTACATGAACAAAGGAAGAGTAACTTGTATGAATTCCATTCAAATGCATGAAATGTAGGGGCCTTCAAAAAGCATATGGCTGCTATGTAAACACAGCTGTTAACAGTTTGCTTGGTAGGAGAAAAACTACATGCTTGGTAAGAGAAAAATTCTAGGATGTCTTAAATTTAATTATAGGACAGAGAATAGAGAATAGGGAATATAAGAGAAGCTATACTCCCAACAGCTTGGGGCGAAATCAATAACAAAAACAAGAGCAACAAGAAGTAACTGCTTGTATCAATTAGGGTTCACTAGAAGAGGCTTACAATGGTTGCCTGCAGAGTGAGGTGTGGAAGAATGCAAAGGATCCTGTGCAGACTAGACTACCGAAGAAACTAGTCAGTACTTAAATGCCTGGAACTCACTGCAGAGACCTGTGTGAGTTCATATCAAGACAGAAGGCCTGTGCTGAAAGCTGAAGACTCTGCTCCAGAAGCCTGGTGATGGACATCCTAAGGTAATGGTGAAGGTTGGTGCTCCTTTGAAAGAAGCAGAAATGAGACTCCCTCCTTCTGATACAGGCAGCTGAGTTAGATAGGAATATTACAGGCACTCAGACAGGACTAGGCCCTCAAAGGAGCCAGTGCAGAAGCCCAGACACCTTGCAACTGTTGGGGAGACAGACACCTCTGCTGTGGGACAGACCTCAAAAGGTAAAACAAATGCACTCACATACTTCCTAAGGATAAACATCAGAGATTGGTATGCTAAATAGGTATCTATCACCCTGAGGAAGCCAGGAGTCACTAAGCCAACCTCCTGCCAAAACAGCCACTGCTCTCTATGCATGCCTGCTTGATATGTGACTGGCTTCTTTATTTTCCCTGATTTAATCAATTTTATCTGAACAATTAATCTTATTGGTTGACCATAGTTCTGTCCCACCTCATGCTCACCTTCCAAGTTCCTGTTTTTTCCCCACCCTGGATCTGCCTCACATTGCAGTTTGCTCTATAAAATTCCTAAAAAAGACAGGGCCCTTGGCCACTCCCTTGGAACTCCTACTGTCTCTGTCTGTCTGTGTCTCTGTCCCTGTCTGTCTCTCTGTCTCTCTGTCTCTCTCTCTTTCTCCTCTCAGCAGAAACTTTCTTTCTTTCAATAAGAATATTCTGCTCTTAAACTCCATTGATGCGAAAATTCATTCTTCAATTTTAGAGCACAAGAACTCCTATGGGACATCTACTAGGTTGGGAGTTCTTTCCTCTATATCACTTCTTTCCCTTTTTATTGTATTCTGGCTCTAAGCCTATTGGTTGGTACCCCCAGTCAATCATCCAGATACACCCAGAACTGTGCTAAACCAACCTACTAGTCATTTATTATGCAAGTTGACACAATTAACTATCAGACTGCTCTCCCTTGTTACATGCTGACATGCCTGACTCAAAGCTCCAGAAGGTCAGTAACCACATGCCACTGCATTCTGCTCACAACATTAACCAACTAAGAAGCAAAAACTACTCCTTGTAGATTATTTGTTGTATTCAGGCTTTGTAAGGAAAAACAATTTAATACAGGACACATAATTTATAGTATTGTTTTATAGTAGTCACCCCAAGTGTCAAACACTTGAAAAGTGCAGGAAATCTGTCCACACACTGAAGACCCAAATAATTCAGCTGAGGGACTGGATCCCATGGGAACATCCTGCATGAGTCCAGCTGAAGACCTAGAATCCATGACAATGTCTCATTCAAGTCTGGTTTATGGCTCTGTGCTGGGAAAGCCCAAAGGTCGGCAGTGGAAGCTAGAAAGTCTATACCAGCAGGATGAAGGATCTGTGCCAGCGGGCTGAGAGATCTGCACTGGAGCCAGGAAGTGATGCTCAAAGTAAGGACCAGAGTTTCACTGAAAAGTACCACAGTCATCCTCAGTGACAATGGGTCCTGAGGTCCTCTGACAATAAGAGTAGCCGAGTTCATATCAGGAAGCCAGCATGACCAGCTTCTCCAGGAGACTGAACCATTTTTACCTCTAGAGCCAGGAAACAATGCTCAAAGTAAGAACCAGAGCTCCCCTAAAGTGAATTGCAGCCATTCGCAGTGACAACAATATCCCGAGCTCTCTGATGATAAGAAGAGCCAAGTTCATATCAGGAAAGCTCGACTAGCTCCTCTAGGAGAACCAATGGCATGGTGAACCAAAAACACCTTCTTCCTCTTCAGTTCTCCCTTTCTATGTTGTTGGCAACAGTCCTTAGGTGGGCCATCCACACCCAGCACCACACTGATTCAGTTCAGCTGGGTGTTACAAGGTGATCATCCATTGTCGATCCACCACATTATTTTTCTATCCAAACTTTGCTTCACATTGTCTACTGCTTTTAACTACAGACCATGAAAATAGCTGCATATTTTTCTCCTAAGTTTACAGAGGATGCTCATAACTCTTATCAGGCAAATTTGTTCTAACTACTTTACTACATTATATGCTGCTGATTACTGTGGGAACATATTCCTGGGATTGGTCCTTCTTTCGTCTGGCTAACATCTATAGTAACTCTAAAAGTCATTTTCTTAAAAGACAAAGATTGGTCTCTAGAGTTTTAGTTTAATATAGTTGAATTTTATATTTGCTTTATAAAAGAATAAATAATATGATTAAGCCCAAGTATTTCCAGCCAGAGAATCATCTGCCATAAGATAATTTGTTATATTTCGATCTCTAATATCCCCGAAAGGCCCATGGGATAAAGGATTATTCCCCAGCCAATGCTGCTATTAAGATATGGTTGTACTTTTAGGAGGTAGGACCTAGTTGCATAATGTTAGTTACCCCGAGGCAGGACTTTGCGGGGAGCGAAAGGGTTTCAGTTCCTTTTCCTTTTGCTTCTGTTTGTCATGAGGGAAGCAGCCTCACTCCACCATGAGCTCCCCACAATGCCTTTATGATGGCCCCAAAAGAAATTGGTCAAGTGACTATAGGCTAATACCAATGAGACTATGAGCCCACATAAACATTGCCTATTTTTAATTTTATTATCTTATGTACTTTGTTACTGTAAGGAAAAAGTGACTAACATAACAGTCATGATTTCTTAAAATATAATTAGTATTATAAATATGCATGTACATATGTATATACTTTATATAGTAATCAGAGTATATGATTTCCAATAAAAATACTACCATATAAGTAGTCATTAAAAATGTATATAGTCTTAATTTCAAATAGGATAACATTTCTTTTCATAAGATTTATAAGAAAAATACAAAATAAAATTAATAGTAGTAAAACCCATGAAATAGTCAATAAATCTAGCTTTGTCATTAATTTACATCTAAAAGTATGTGTTAGAGTTCTTCTAAGTAGACTATACTCATTTACAGATATGCTATATCTTTAAATTATTAGAGTGACAGTCTTTGAACTGAAATGTGTCATAATCAGGAACACACAAACCTGAAAAATCTTTTATTACAAACTATTATAGTTTGGAGAGCACCAGTGTGACAAGTGTTCTAGACTTCATATTTTGGAAGGTTTTTGCATTTGAGGATCAAAGTAAATGCACTGAATACATAAATAAATCAACAATACTTAGCATTACATTTACTCAAAAGTCCTTTGTATATCAATATAGTTTTTACTTCTGAGACAAAATTTGGAATCTGTGACTCAGTAGTATAGAAGTAATTAATAATTTTGCATTTACAAGGACTACAAAGTGTAACAATGACAAAAAAAGTCAATGAACAACTTTGGACTTTTTACTAGCTTGAGAAACAAGTGTCGATGGCCATAAACAGAATCAATGTCGTGTTTACAAGAACATCTCATTTATAAAGTAATAAATTCTTATTTAGTTAAAGCCAATAGAGATAAATCAGTTCTAAATTGCAGGACTATCCAAATGACCGGTTTTTTTTTTTTTCCTCTGCCTATATGGCACTGCATATAAGTAGTGGAAATGCTACAAAAAGTTTTACTGACTATTTTAAATTTTTAAGATCCAGATGCATTGCATGTTGCACAAAAGAGACTGTTTTGTGACTGCTATATCAAAATTATCCTTCCTTAGTTTTATATAACATGAACATCTGTAAATCACAATTATCCCTTAGAAGTATAAAGAATACATCTATAGTCCCAGACATACAGTGTCAAATGTACTATGACAACCAAATTAATCAATTAAAAGACTATAACAAGCTGACTTTTCAAATCTTACTCTTCAAAGACTCAAATTTTCTAAGTAATCTAAAGATTAGCAACAGAAAACAGGGAAAATTACCTTGATAAAATCCTGAAATCCTTGTTTTTTAAATCTGGTTTTACATATTTTACCGAGTGGGTCAATATTTTTAAAAAGCATCACATTAAACATATGATTTTTTAAACAACATTTGTCCTTTTATAAACTGGGTTGGTCACTCTAAAATACTTTCTTTACATGCAAAACCCTTTCTCATCCAAATCTGTCTTTTCCCTTTCTTAACTTTCTTATCAAAAGTATTCCCACACTTACAACTTTCATTGTACCTCTCTCTTTTATATTTGCCTTGTGTTCTTTCTTTAAATCTATTTTGAACCAACCTTGACAAAATTTTGGAATTTGGTCAAATTACTCCATTCAATAAAATACCTTTTTTATATTCAAAAAAGTTTAAACCTCTCCTTTTTAATCACATTACAATAATATCTTAAAATTTATGGATTAATAGTTTTGTTATTTGGAAAAATATATATTACCAAATGTAAGGAGTTTTTTTTTTTTCTTTTGTCCTGGCAACAAATTTAAATTAGTCTCTATGTTAAAGATTTATTTAAGTCTCGTGAACCAAGAGTGTTGGTGTTAATTGCATGAGCACTTATCTATAAACCAATTTAAACAGGATTTTTTTTATTCATGATGTACCCTCACCATAAAACATGTCCCCAAAGAAACATAAATAAACATGAATATTTATTAACTACAATTATATATACAACCTTTATGTTACTAAATTTTAAGTTTCTCATTTGCAAGTTTTTGTAACCTTTGAATCCAACAGTTTGAATTCTAGTGCTGGGTTTTAAAGGGGCCTTTTAGGTTTAATGTTTTTTTTTTTTTTTTCCCTTTTGCCTAAGAAAGTTCGGTAACTTTTGAATATCTGTATACCAGGTTTCCCAAGGCAAGAAAAAAAAATATTAGGAAAAAGAAAAGTGAGAAAAAGATATAAAAGGTATGTGAGTGATCATTTAAAATATGTGTATAAAAATAGAGCAACTTCAGGCAATTTAGGTAACATTAAGAAATTCGAGGCAGGTTGCTCATTTTTTCAGTGAATGGGGTGAATCAATGTTAAGGGATGGAACTGTTGCTGTCAGTCATCAGATTTTTTTAAAAAAATAATTACCACAAAGATAGATTTATAGGAAAATAGACAAGAAAACATACAGAATACATAAAATAATTGTGATAGGTTTGAGTGCACTTTCGATGTAGTGGCCATGTGATAGCCCAATAATGTCACATTTTTAGTCAGAGATTTCTAACTATAACTTAAGGCCAGGCATTTAGAATTCTCCCTAGGAGATTTCTTGATGTTACAGACACAAATTATAAGAGACTTATCACGTACCCCGATTCCTTATCAAATTACCTTATCCCTTTCCCAAAGCACATATGCCAGTTCAGAGTTTACCTTAAGGACCAGAGTGGTGTAATCAGTCTGCCTGGATTACCTGGTAATCGAGTGAGTTCTTCATTCACCTTCCTTGCTGATTTCTGTCCTACGAAAGCAAAACACTGTTTCTGGCCTCACCTCCATCTCCTTTCTGGTGTTTAGAATGCCACCTCAAAACCCCCAGAAGCTAAAATGGCAAAATAAATTCCTTTGCCAAAAACTGAATAGCCTAAGCCCAGAAGCCCCAAAGAGTTTAAAGAAACAAGATAAAGGAATGTCCAATATGCACAATGGGAAAAC
>RJWM01043694.1:0-13671 GCA_004363535.1 Dasyprocta punctata | reverse complement strand
CAGTATGCCTACACACTGTTGTATTATAAAATTCAAAATGTTTTCTGCATTGAAGTATTATTTCTCAGTATTATCTCATGTACACCAGGTTTCCAATCTTGTTAGAGAAATGCTCTAGTCACAATTTTTTTAGGGGGTGACATCAGTATGATGTTGTTTGAGCTTAAACAAAATAGCCACTTAGATTTTTTTTTTCTTTCTTTTTTTTTTTTTTTGTACTGTTAATGGAACTTAAGACCTCACACTTGCTTGGAAGCCACTTGTGCCTATGAGCTTTTTCTCTGGACCTTAGTATAAACAAAATGAATAGTACATGGGAAGTGCAAGCAGGAAAACAAGAAACTAGAATAATCTCAGTTATACCCATAGTGTCTGGTTCATAATGCTAACCAATTCAGCAAGAAGTGATGTTCTTTTACATTGTAATAAAATTCCAGGATCTCCCTTTATAAAACAATATCACTGGAACTGAAATATTACAGAAAATCAGCTTCCTATCATGTGTTGTCCAGATCAACACAAAAAGTATAAAATAAAGGTATTATGCAAAACTCAATTTAATGCTATTTCATTCTGCACACCTCATTTAATGTTCCCGTTAAAATAATTCCTTTATTTTTGCTACATTATGAAACTTCTCTATCTAACTCCTTGTCTTGGTTACTTTTCTCTTGTTGCCTGGACAAAATACTTGCAAAATGTAGGAAGGAAAGGTTTATTTAGCTTAGAGTTTGTGGAGGTTTCAATCCAAAAGAAACTGAGTCCAAAGCAGAGTGGCATGGCACCAGGACAACACCTCAAGGCAGCAACCAGCAAAGGCAACCAAATCAAAAGGGAGAGAACAAGCCTCTTTGCCTCCCTTATATTGTATGCAGGCCACCTCCCATACCCCAGGGCAGATGTAGCACTCACAAAATCTCCATGTCCTCCTCTTGCACAGAAAGAGGATATTTATAAAGTAAAGATCCTGGTTCCCTGCTGAGTCTCTTAGTTAAACTTCTAAACTTCTCAAGTTGCACAGTGTATAAACCATAAAAATCCACCTCTTGTCAACTTGGCAACCAGACACATTTTTTAAACCTATTTGCAGATACAAGACATGCTTAATCTTAACATTTTGCAACTTGAACATTATAGCACAGGGTAACCATTGCAACATTAAGACTATCAAATTGTATTACATTAGAAACATAACATTTTGCTCTTGGATCCCCCAGACTCATAAACATCCCTTAATGCAAAAGGGATTTAGTCTCTCTGCAAGACTTAACACAGTCCTGACAGTTTCAGCATTGCTGAAAAGTCAAAGTCCCAGGTCTCCTCTGAGAATTAAGGGAAACTCTTACGGCAAACCCCTGTACAAATGAAAACAAAGTTAAACACTTCCAACATACAATGGCACAAGACAAACATTTTCTTTCCAAAAGTTACAAATGGGAATGCAAAGGATTGGGACCAAAGTAAGTCCAAATTCCAGCAGGACAAATATTAAGTTCTGTAGTTGCATGTCCAGCATCTGAGGCAATCTTTGGCAAATTGCAAGCTCCAAAGGGCTTGTGTGATTCCAGCCATGGCACTTATGGTGGTTGTAGCTCCCTCAGCTTCTCACTTAGGTTCACTTTGTACATTCCTTGCAGTTTTCCTTAGATAATCCCTATCCTGTTTTTTCCAAAGGTCTGGGTCTCCACTGCACCTTTGACTTCACCCTCACGGCTGCACAGTGTCCTCTGAGGGGCACACTGCCTGGCCTCCTAGGCCTTCTGAAATTTGGGTGGAAGTATTTTTAACCTCAGAACTCTTGCATTCTGTATGCATCTAAAGCCAACACCACATGGATGATGTTAAGGTCTGCTGCCAGCTGAAGAAGTAACCAAGCTCTTCTCTCTTTAGGCTGTAGGGATCCAGTGCCTGGTTCACTGGGCACTCTGAATCAAATTCTGAGAAACAAATTTTCTATGCTGCTGCCACTCTGGTACATGGTGCAGCCACCACCCTTCTTTGGCATTGTGCTCTGTGGCATTTGCCTCAAAGGAAAGTCTTTCCCTTTTGCAGTTTTGAGGCTTCAAGGGTTTGAAACTTGCTGCTTCTTCTGATGCCTTCAGGCCATCGTTTTTTTTTTCTCCTGTTCCTTTTCAGCAATTAAGAATTCCTCAGTTCTCTCTTTGCAGTCCACATCTTTATAGGAATTAGCTTTCTGGTCAAACTCACAATGTTTTGAATCATCCTACTTGGTTCTTTATTCTTGATTTGCGATATGAATCTGGCTAAAAGTCCCCAACAACAGCCATGTCACAACCTCAACATTCAACTACCTTGAAATTTCTTGTGCCAGATTTATTAGTCCGCTATCCTTAATCTTAGTCTCAAGCAAAATCTCTGGACAGCAGAAAACTACAGACAAACTTTTTGCCAAACCATAACATACATCATCTGGAGTCTAACAACCAATGCAGTCATTCTTCCTAGTAGAAACCTCCTGAGCTTTGTCTTCTGAGCTCAACCAGAATCTTACATACAGAACAGCCTAAGGCATTTCAACTCTACGCTTTCAGGCGATACCTCTGAACCTTTTCAAACTTTTCCCACGCCATCTTCAAAGGCTCTTGAACCACATGGTCAGGCACAGTCACAGCAATGACCTCATGCCACTGGTACCAATCTGTCTTGGTTACTTTTCTCTCATTGCAGGGGCAAAATACCTGGCACCCCAAATGAAGGAATGAAAGGTTTATTTAGCTTAGAGTTTGTGGAGGTTTCAGTCCATAAGCAGCAGGCTCCAGAGCAGAGTGGCATGGTGCTGGGGCAACACCTCAAGGCAGCAGCCAGCAAAAGCAGCCAGAGCAGAAAGAGAGGAAGAGCAAGCCTCTTTTCCTCCCTTATGTTGTACACAGACCACCCACTCCCTCCAGGGCAAGTTTGGCACTCACAAAATCTCTGTGCCCTCCTCTTACACAGGATGAGCATATTTACAAAGTAAAGATCCTGGCTTCCTGCTGAGTCCCTTAATTAAACTTCTAAACTTCTCAAGTTGACACAGTGTGTCAACCACAAAACCCCCTAAAAATTCTACTTTATTGTTTTTCATTGTGAGTATTGATTATAATTTTGATTAACCACTATGCTGCTCTAATGTTCTTAAATTATGAATGCTTCAAAACTGTATTTCTAAGGCATTAAAATGTACCTGAGACATGTGATTTACTCTTTGAAAATTTAGGTGATTTGTGAATGAGATATATTTATTCCTGAGGAATTAGATTTTTCAGAATGCTTTGATGAGTTCTTTTCTGTTTATTTCTTCTCCTGTTAGCCTGTGCTTTTGTCCCTTTGTGATAGTTTGCCACTCATGTACTAACCGCGGTTCTGGTCCACACCCACTGCTCAACTCTTAATCCATGTGAAACTGCTCTTAATGTTTCAAATGGGGAAACTATGATAAGTTTACACTTATGTTAGAAAGTTTTTCTTTCCCCCATAAAATTTATAAGTCATTCTCTTAGGATGGAGTCATGTAGGTTGGTACATATTTTCTTCCATGGTTGTAGACACACCATTCTGAGTCCTCCTACCATGTGAGAGGTACTGTACATGGCTCTCAGCAAGGGATTTCCCAAGTTCTCTTCCTTCTTGTTTTACTGAGACAGAGGAAGAGGAGACTTCTCAGGTGGGTGCTGAGCCCACAGTATCCTATTCCAGAGAGACATACTGGGAATTATCACAACTGCCTCTGCTCCCTGGAATGAAATGTTTCCATTGTCCTCATGACATTTCTTTGTCCATTACCAAAGTCTGCAATCACAGAACCTGCTGAAGTGGTTCTCATGGAGATGAACAGTGGGAATCTCCCACCCCACACTGATCAACTGTTCATCCAGTGACTGCGTGGATTTCCTCTGCTACTTTACTTATCTTTCTAGATACTGGTGGGCTTGGGTTTCACTTGGGTGCTGGCTCACCCAATATGCAGTTCAGTGACTTCTTGTGGTTTCTCTGTCTCTTCAAAGAACTTCATGTATGTTGGTTTGCATAAATATCCTGAAATCTTGGTTTTCTTATGCCAGTAACACACCATGTAAATAATTTATTGAAAATAATAAAATAAACATGGTAAAAAACAAGGAGGCAGTTTGTTATTGAAAGGGAAGTGGATTTCAGGAATAGAAGTGTGAAGCAACCTAACAGGGGAAGGGTGATTAAAAATGATTAAATGCAACATGTAAATATACTAATTCCCAAAAAATAATGCAATTATCACGTATCACATGTATGTAAGAATAAAACCTGCTTGAAACATTCTAGAACAGCTTGTGTGTGCAGCCTGCCTCACGTCTGGCATTTTCATGGTTCAATCATATAAAATGTTACAAAATCAATTTTCCTGCTCACTATTGTTTAAGCCCTCTGAGAGTTTTATTTTCTGTGCTAAAAACCTTAGGATGATTGGGAAGCATTCCACCCTTACAAGAGTAATAATACATACTTACAGGCAATGTATCAGGGAGTAGAAAATTATGTTCGTGTTTTACGTGGATAAATGCATGTAATTTCTTTGGTTATATCACTAACAAAATGTATTATTTTCTTTTGTCACAAATGAGAAAAGAGTCAAAAATTTTAAATTTGGGCATTTTGATCTGTGCTATATAGCTCTTCCCAGTGATATCTGAGGTTGATGCTAAATTGCGGGTCTACAGATGTCTTATTTCAAGCTTGCTATGCATAGAAAAATGAAGGAATTTCTTGACATTTTTCATTTCTAAATGTATCATTCATCTTCCACAAAACATCTTTGCAAAGTATTAATGATCTTCACTAAATCAATCATATGAATAAGAGAGAAACAATACATACTAAAAGTCTTTGAATCAATGATTTCTCCTGGATTTGGTAACTGATTGCATTGCTTTAGACATGTAGTTAGAGTTTTTGGATTTGAGATACTAATAAGATAAGGAGATAAAAGAAAAAAATGAAAAGGAAGAATGAAGCATGGTAGGAACAAAGAAGATAGAAAAATGAAAAAGCAGACTGGACAAGATGAGTTTGAATTTCACTGATGTAATGGCGCCCTCACATTTTAACAGTGCAGCAGATGGTTCTGCACTATTAAGTGTGAAGTTACCTGTAAGAGACAGCTTTGAAGTCACAGAAATGGATAGGTTTTAAAGAATTGTAGAAGTTTCATTTTCACATAGAATATCAAATGCTATAATGAACTTTCCTCTACTTTGCTTATAAAAATCCTATTTATCTACAAAATTCATATAATTTTTGTGAACCACCCTCAGTTCTCAGTTCACATTAATACAAAAATTTAATTCCATGGAAAAGACACTTCTAAGAAAACCACACGGAACACATAAAATATCTCACTTTAAGCAAAAGTTTGAAAAAAATAACCATAGTAAGAGTGCTTGATTCTCAGCTACATATTTACATATGGTTACCACGAACACTTTGCAGATGAAGAGAGCAGAGAGTCCTGAAAAGAAAGATCTTACATTTAATCCCTAAATCTTCTTGTCAGGTTGCTAAAAACCACATATGAACATGACTAATAAAAATCATTGGTCAAATGCAAGTGTTCCTTATAGATTTATCTAGAGGTTTTCACAATGGCTAGAAGAAGTTATAGAGCAGACAGTAAGTATCATGCAAGAACATGATGGAATTTACAGAAGGTAGATGGGAAGTACAACATTTGACCAGGACAATACAGAAAATACACGTACATACATGCACACACACACACACACACACACGCGCACACAAAATACATAAACTCATTTTCAGAAAGTTAAAATAAATTTCCATAAAAGAAAGAAGGAAAGAGAAAATGTAAATATTTAAAATCACTGCTATTTTAAAAGCCTAGGGCATCCTAACTTCTGCATGATTCCAGTGACAGCATTTTTCACATCTTTGTTTCTGAGACTGTAGATGAGTAGATTCAGCATGGGGATCACAATAGTGTACAACACAGAAGCCACCTGATCCTTTCCCAAGGAGTAGGACTTCTTTTTTTTTTAAATAAGTAAAGATCAGAGCGCTATAAAAGATGGTGACTCCCAGGAGATGAGAGGCACAGGTAGAGAAGGCTTTTTTCTCTCTAACAGTGGAATTAATTTTCAGGGTAGTGGAGAGAATGGACACATAGGATCCAGACATCATGAGAGGGAGACTATTAGGGTGGAAGCAGTACAAATGAATAAAATGATTTCAACCTCAGATGGTTCACTGCAAGACAGGGCTAAAATTTGGAAAGTGTCACAGAAAAGCTGATGGACGACATGAGAGTTGCAGAAATGTAGTCTGCTCATGAAAATCACATTCACAGTGGAAGTCAAAGTTGGTTATTGTGGTGTGTGTCTGAATGTCCCGCTAAAGCCCTATACAGTCATGGGAGCAGGTATTATGAAGGTGGCTGAATTTAGCATTTGTGATTGGTTCTTTGTCTATCACTGGCATTTGCAGTGTCAGCGCTGCACCTGCCCTGGGGCAGATACCAGTGTATCACATAAGGGAGGGACCCAGGTGTGCTTTTTCTTTGTGCTCTTTGCTCTCTAGTCACTTGTTGCTTCATGAAGGGCTGCTCTTCAGCCATGCCACCCTGCCTGGAGTCAGCTGAACATAGATTGAAACCTCCAAAAATTTAAGCCAAATAAACCTTTTCTTCATTCATTTTGAGTATTGGGTATTTTGTCCCAGTAACAAGAGAAAAGTAATGAAGATACCAATCATATAGTAGCCAGCAAGCATGGCATAACATAGTCTTGTGAACATAATCACTGGATAGTGTATAGGGCTGCAGAGAGCTACATAGGGATCATAGATCTTGGAGGAGAGAAGAAAGCATTTGATGCCACCAAAGAAGATAAAACAGAGCATTTCAGTTAAGCACCCCAGGAATGAGATGCTCTTGCTGGAATTCATTAAGTTCTGTAAGATTTTAGGGGTGATGACACTTGAGTAGCTGAGGTCGAGAAATGACAGATGAGTGAGGAAAAAGTACATGGGGGTGTGAAGCTGGGGATCCAGGGGAATGATCAGTATCATCCCTGCATTCCCCAGCACTGTGACCAGGTGGATCAGGAGGAAGAGCAGGAAGAGGACCAGCTGCATCTCTTCAGAATTCACCAGCCCCAGGAGGATGAAGACCAGCAAATGTGTGATGTTCCTTCTACCCATGGTGTAGAGTTTTAAAGTATTAAGATAGCAAAGTTTGTACTTAGCATGAGTGACTGAAAACAAGTTTTGTTTATATGAATGGCCTAGTATTTATTACAATTAAATTACTATTTCTAGAACTCTACAGAATCTTTGCTGAATATGAGCAAAATTTCAATTGTAAGGTTAGGAAATGTTATAGGTACAAATTGATATTTGCTTCTGATATAATAAAATTTATATCCTTTAGAAATAGCTGGAATATGACACCAGTCAAAATGCTTCCTTTATCAACACATCTAATGCACATACAAAGTTTACCCCATAGTCCCTGTTACTTATAGATTTTTAGATCATAGTAATGGCTCAGAAAAGAAATTTTGTAAAATTAGAGCAAGTACTATTTATCACTGGAATTCTACCAAGCTATTTTACCTCCTGAGTGTGTTCTAATAATTCTTTATTCCTATTTATAAGTTATTTTGCAAAACTGAGAAAGGAAGCATAATATACTCTATTGACAGAAGCTACTTTTTCTTCACATTTACTTCTCAAATACAAATCCTAGTCCTAATCAAAAACCTAATCCTAACCAGAGATAGAACCATAGTATTAATGCTTACCCTGTTCTTAAATAGTAATCCTAGCACTAACCCTAGCTCTAGCACTGGCCATAAGCCTAACCCTAACCCTAACCTTAACCCTAATTATAAATCCACTTCCAAATGTAACTAGTTATAGCCTTATACCTTAAACTAGTCTTAAACTCTGACACTAACCTAACAGTAACCCTAACCCTAGCTCTAGTATCAGTCCCTAATTTTAACCTTAACTCTCTCCCTAATGCTACATCCATCCCTATGTCTAACCATAGTATTAAGCCATAGTATTAAACCCCAAACTAGCCATACACCTAACCCTAGTGCTAGCCTTAATCCTAGCCCTAATTTAAATTGTAACATTAACCTGAACCTAACCATGACCCTAACCATAGCACTAGCATTATTCTGACCCATAAATCAAAGCAAACTCTTAACTGTAAGTCTAGCCCTATCACCAGAAACCTAATACTAACACCAACTATAGCTCTACCCCTTGCCTAACCCTAGTCTAACCTTAAATTTAACCCTAACTGGTACTAGCTTGAATGATAACCCTAAACCTAACCCTAACCCTAGTACTAGTGCCATGGCTAACCATAACCCCAACCACTACTCTAACACTAATCCTTCCACTAAGCCTGGCTACAGCCCTAACACTAACACGTTTTCCATTTTGGAATTAATTTTCCAGGGAATACAGGACTCATTTTAATGCTTTATATAGGGAAAGCTGGTACTATCACCTTTTTTGACTTTTGTATACCAGAAAGAAAAAAAAAAAAAAACTTCGCTTTGATTTTGGAGGACATGTTTGCTGAGTATTGACTACAGGCTGATGACTGAACTTGTTTCTGTAAACAACTTGTTGTTTCATCTGTGTCCTGAATTACATTCTTTCTAGTAAGAACCCACTGGAATTTTACCGTGGCACTAAATATGGATAGTGAATTGTAACTTTAGAATTGACAGGTAGCTTAGAGAGCACATGTCTTGATATGTTCCTGAAGTGTAACCCAGGGTGTTCTATTGGATACTTGGCCCTATCCTCTCAGGAATAATTAATCTGTTCTGCCTCCCAGCTGCCATGGAATAGGCAGCTTTGCCCTTCTGCCACGATGCATCTGCTTTAGAGCCAGCCACACATGGATGGAGTCTCCTGACACTGTGAGCCACAGAAAACACTCCTCCTAGAGGAAGTCAAGATGGCTGACCAGATAACACCGCCATAGGGAGACTGCCTGGAATATACCATCCAAATGCTGGAATATAAAATAATACAATAACAGAAAGAAGGAAAGGGGAGGGAGATGGGTCCTCTGGACCTAAGAGGAGTCTAGGATGAGAACTGTAGCCCACGGAAAGAGTAAAAAAGAAGAAGTAAACAAACAAAGGTGGCGGCGCCTCTGACCAGAGCTCAATCCAATCAACGCGGATTCAAACTGGGAAGGTGCGATTAAAGTGCTTGAGATGCGCAATTGAACTTCTGTGGCTAAGGCGGAGACGGCTAAGGCAGAGACAGCGGAGGAAGCTATCAATCGTGGAAAGAGGTGGTCGCGAGCTGGTGAGCAAGTAAACTCGGCAGGCCCCAACCCCCCAACCCCCACTCCCCAGGGAGAGTGAGGAACAGGCTTCCATCTTGAGACTGGAACTGCACCTAATTAGGCATGGTTCCTTGCCCACACCAGGCCCTGGAGGGTCCTGGCGGAATCTGCACGGGCGCCCTGGGGGTGATAGAGGAAATTAGGCGGATGGCCCTATCCACGCGCACTTCACCAGACATCCGCGGACCCGAGGCGGGCTGGGGAAACACAGCAGAGATCAGGAAAATGCCAAGAAGGAAAGGTAGAGGGCGCTCTCTGGACTCCGATACAAGCAGCACAAACCCGATTGACAAGGCAGACAAGGTTGGGAGTCCAAAAATTAAACTCTCAGAGGAGATGACAACCGAAGTGGGGAGACAACTCCATGAAGCTATAAAAGAAATTAAAGCAGCACTGTTAGCCCAACTGAGAATTGAAATGAAATACATAATAGGGCAATCCCTAAGTACCTCTAAAGGAGACATAGCTGGAAAGGTGGAGGATGGAAAATCAAAGGAGATTGAGAATGAAACAAATAAAGACTTAGAATGCATCAATCAGATTCAGAGAGACTACCAGGAACTCAAAGACTTCAATAAAAGTTGGCAGAACAACCTGAAGGAAACTAAAGATAGTCTTTCATATCTTGAAGAAAAAATGGCAGCCTGGGAAAGAGAAAGAAAAGACCTGCTAAAAATAATAAGAAATCTGGAAGTGGCAGTGCAACAGCTGCAAGACAACCCAAGGAAATATAATTTACGAATAAAAGGTGTGAGTGAAAAAGCAGGGGTCAATACAAATCAAATTAAAAGCCTATTTACAGAAATAATTACAGAAAATTTTCCAAGTATGGGAACAGGAAGAGACATTCAGATAACTGAAGCATATAGAACTCCAGCTAAACTTGACCAAGATAGGACTACAACCAGACATATAATAATCAAGATTCCAGAAATTCAGCACAAAAACAAAATATTAAAAGCTATTAGAGAAAAGAGACAGATTACCTACAAAGGAAGGCCCGTCAGAATCACAACAGACTTCTCAACACAAATCATCAGGTCAAGAAGAGCTTGGAGTGAAATATTTCAAGCCCTGAAGGAAAATAACTTCCAACCCAGATTGATGTACCCTGCAAAATTATCTTTCAAAGTCAACGGAGAAACAAGATACTTCCACGACAAAGAACAACTAAAAGAATTTATGACAACCAAGCCAACCCTACAAAGAATACTGAAAGACATTCTAGAGAGAGATAAAGAAGTCCACTGCTCCAGAAATAGCGACAGTGAGATACCACTGAGCAGGGCAGACAAATGAATAATCCATCAATGGGATTTAAGTGCAGTATTGTTTTCAATGAGCTGTTTAGTTTAATCCTATTCTACCTCGACCAGCCTAACTTTATCGTAAATGATGACAAAGACAGCTATCTTAAAGATAACAAAATTTACAAGGGTAGCCTTCAATGATATGTGATCACCTTGCTTCAAAACCAGGTATTACTTTCACTGCTCTGTTCTGAGGGATTTTAACCTATCTTAGTGTGTTTGTGTTACAACAGATGATATAGGAAACTGCCTTGAAGCTAATATGAGGCATTATAAAAATCAACGTTGCATTACTATGTATTGCCTCCATTACCTTATTTGTTATTGGTTTTATTCAATACTATTTCATTCAACTATACTTGGCCAATTGGTAAGGGCATTTAGTTTGAAGACAATAAGAGGTATTACAAGGGGAACCAAGGAAGGAAGCTATGGAAAAAAGACATAGTTTTATATGAGGGTACTCATAAGATAGTTTAAAAATCTATACTACTAAACGCATTAACTGGTGAGAGAGAACAGTTGATACTCATATGATCAGATCAATCCTACATGTCTTTATCTGTCAATCTGAACAGCCCCCTTAATGGCAATGATATACAATGTTGCAACCACTGTAAAATTCCAACCATCTAAAGTCCTAAACCTATAATTTTACAGTATAGGATATGTTGTTGTTGTTAGTTGAATCCTTTAGCTTTTTTGTTTCTCTTAAGTATGATCATTCTTTTATTGGTTTCACTCTGAACTATTTAGCTTGATTATATTAGACCTGATATTATAGGTAGTTATTTCAATGATAACAAGAGGTAGTCTAAGGGGAAAGGAAGAAAGGAAGGGAAAAGGAAAAAGACATAAATTTATAAATATGCATAACTAAGACAGTTAAAAAAACTGTATTACTAAGTACATTAGCTATTGAAAAAGTTAATATTCCTGAATTGATAAACCTTGTGTGTCTATGTCTGTCAATATAATCAACCCCTATGAAGGTAACGATATGCAATATTGTAACTATTGTCAAACTTCAACCACCTCAGTGTGTAAACCTACAGTGTAATCGTATCAGATCTGTCGTTGTTGTTGTTTGTCTTTTTTGCTTTTTGTTTCTATCTTCTGTATCTATTTTCTTTTAAAAAAAAAAATAAGTCCAAAAAAAAAAAAAGAAAAAAAGAAAACACTCCTCCTTAAATTGTGGGTGTCAAGTACTGGTCCCAGTGAGCAAATACAAAGAGCTGGTACCAGAGAAGCGGAGTGCTTTGAGTGACCACACTAGATCACGATGTTCATATGCACTTGGAATAGTTTGCAGGGAGGGATTTGAGGATGTTACAAGATGTGCACTAGAGAAGCCCTAGAATGCCGTAAGTAGAGTGTAATGGGTATTTCTGATTGGAGCTCAGAAGACCAGAATGCTGACAAACTGCAGAGAGCAAAGCCAAGCCTCAGGGGTTTCAAATGGAAGCTTTCTGTACATGTTACATTCTGCCCAGGAAGAACTGGTTTGCATTTTGCACACGTCCTGAAACTTTCATGTCTTGCTCACTTTACATCTCTGACAGAAGACTTGACACCCACGATTTAAAGGACAAGGGTTTATTTGGGCTCACAGTTCTAGTCCATGGTGGATGGGCTCCAAAGCAGAAACAGGAGGGAAGGGGGACAGGGCCAAGGAAAGGGTGCTCAACCCATGGTGGCCAGGGACCCCCTTTCCAACAAGTTTCACACCCTAACAGCCCATCTATCCACTGAGCACATCAGTGGATGAATCCTCTGCAGAGTATGATGCCTTTCCCTTGCAATCAGCTTTCAAACACAGGAGACTTTTGAGGGACATATCAGGTTAAAATGTTCCACCTCCCACCTTGTTCCCAAAAGACTCAGGTCTATCTCATGAAGATGAATTGAGTCCATCGCTTAGTTAAGTTGACATGTCATAGGGGTTGCAGGGTTACTGAAGAATCCCATAGAGTACTCTTATCAAACAAATAAAAAAATGTACCAACCATTCTTACCACAAAGGAGCAGGGCTACAAATTGAACCTCAAGGAAAAGGGGCAGCGGCCAGCAACAGGCTGTGCTAAGTAGGAGGCACAGGCCCCTCCTTGCAGACAGAACCAGAACCAGGGCATGAATTGCAAACCCTGCCCTGCAGGGCAGCCCCCTTACCCTGCTGCCCACTGCGTTCCCTCCCCACTGTCAGACCCGGCTGGAGTCTGCGGCCCATTAGGACAGGATGCCCACGGAGCCTCCATGGCAGTCCGCACGCCATGCCTGAGTAGCATCCAGATGACAAGGCAGGGAGATGCCATCCAGTCCTGTGGGACTAGCTCAGATCTGGGACTCTGCACAGCCCCGACGCGCGCCCTCTGCTGGCAGAATCTGCTCTCTGCTACTCATCTGATTCTTGACCTTAAATCGCAGGAAGCTGCTAGGCTAAGAAGCTGATGAAATCCATTTATTCCCAACGAAATGAAAATCACTGTAAGACTAGGTCACCATGACGCTATCCCCGTCTCCTTCCTCTGTCCTTCAGAACCATAAACAAGCTTTTAAACTTCAAAATGTGATAGAGGAAAGGAAGAAAAAAAGATAAGAAAAGAAATGTAGTTAAGACAATCGCACAGCAAGCTTTTATTCATTCCTTCAAAACAATGTTTTGTGATAACATTGTTTAGAGGAGATACCATGCCTACAACCTGTACTCCGAATAACTACTAGGAAGACAACACGCAATATATCAAGTATTGTAACTTTCAGACTAACCTGTTTTGAAACTCAGTTTCATTGTTTTTATCTTGTTTTATTCTTTAAAATAAAAAAGATTTAAAAATTTAAAACATTTAAATTTTTTATTTAAATATTTTTCTTTTTTTCATTTTTATGTGAATATCTGTACATTTTTTGTTTGAGTTTTGAGTTTTTAAAGAACTCTTGGAATTAAAATTATTTTTAATGAAAACTAAATTTGTGGAGTTTTTCTTGTTCCTC
>RJWM01043693.1:0-13666 GCA_004363535.1 Dasyprocta punctata | reverse complement strand
TCCCCTCCCCTCCTCTCGCTTCCCTTCGCTTCGCTTTCCTGCCTTGGACTTGTGGCAATCCTTCTGCCTCAGCCTCCTGAGTGCTGGGATTGCAGGCGTGCACCACCATGCCTGGCTCCCCTTTCCTGCCGCGACCCATGCGGCTCCTGAGGTTCTTGGGGTGAAGGACCGCGAGAGGATGCAAAAAATAAAGACAGAGACAAAGCTGGAGTCCGGGGAGCCCTTATCCTCCTGATGGGAGGAAAGGAAGTGCTCGGCCAATGTTGCCGGTTTATTTATGTACGGGAAGGGTGACGTCAATTTCAGCCCCTCTGCCCAGCAACCCAGGCCTGGAATGTTTAGGAGCCTCCTGTTTTGCTGGGCTATGGGAGTGTTTTTTCATGTGGTTGACCCAGGTGCTCTTTGTTACTTTGTAAGGTCATATCTGGGTCATTTTCCAGCTTCAACGGCTCCCAACACTTTCCTTTCCCTTGTTTCGTTTTTTTTTCCAGTATGGGGACTTGAACCCAGGGTTTTTGCACTTGTACTACATTTCCCAGCCCGTTTAATCTTTTCGAGGCAAGGTCTTGCTACATTTCCCAGGCTGAGCTTTGAGCTTGCACTCTTTCTTCCTCTGCCTCCCAAAGTGCTGAGATTCCAGGCGTGTGCCACCATGCGCAGCTATCGGTGCACCGTTTTACTTTGCCATTAGTAGTGCACTGCCTCATGTGGGGGCACATGCCTGTAACCCCAGCACTTGGGAGGCTGAGGCAAAAAGATGACCAAGAGTTGGAGGCCAGCCTGAACTACATAGTGAAACCCCAACTCAAAAAAAAAAAGGGTAGTGAACAGAAGTCCCAGCTCCTCTGTATCCTCACCAGTTCCCTGGGGCTGTGCCCTCCCTCCGTCCTTCCACTTTTCTTTCCCTCTCATCAGTACATCCTGGTGCTTCACCAACCATAGGGGCACATTCCTGTAATCCTAGCACTGAGGCAGGAGGGTTGCCTGAGTAATTTAGCCATTTCAGGAGACCCTGTCTCAAAATAAAAAGCTTTTTTTTTTTTTTTCAGCACCGGGGATCGAACTCACGACCTTGCGCCTGCCAGGGCAGACGCTTAAGGCACTGAGCCAAACTCCCAGCCCTGGTTTTTTGAGACAGGGTCGCACTATGTAGCTCAGGCCAGCCTTGTGCTCGCGTTGTAGCCCAAGCCAGCCTCGAACTCACAATGCTCCTCCTACCTCAGCCTCTGGAGTGCTGGGATTACAGGCGTGCGCCACCACGCCCGGCTTAAAAAGCTTTTGGGATGTAGCTCAGGGCAAAGGTCCCGGGTACAATCCCTAGTACCAGGGAAAAAAACTTAACCCAAGTTGTAGATGTAATGATATGATGTTATGTGATTTTTTTTGTTGTTGTTGTTGTGTACGGTTTTTTGTTTTATTTTTTTTTGTTTTGTTTTGTTTTTTTTTTTTGGTCTTTTTGAGACAGAGGGTTTCACTATGCAGTTCAGCCTGGCTTTGAACTTATTTCATAGCCCAGGCTGGCCTCAAACTCACAGTTATCCTTCTGCCTCAGCCTCCCAAGTGCTGGGATTACAGGCGTGCACCACCATGCCCAGCCCACACATGTATTTTTAGAGAGGTCTTTTTTTAGAAATTTTAGAATAGCCGGGTAGGGTGGCGCACGCCTGTAATCCCAGCACTCGGGAGGCTGAGGTAGGTGGAGCGTTTTGAGTTCGAGGCCGGCTTGGGCTACAACGCGAGCGCAAGGCCGGCCTGAGCTACATAGTGCGACCCTGCCTCAAAAAACCAGGGCTGGGAGTTTGGCTCAGTGGCTTAAGCTCCTGCCCTGGCAGGTGTGAGGTTGTGAGTTTGATCCCCGGTGCCGCAAAAAAAAAAAAAAAGAAAAGAAAAGACATTTTAGAATACTGAGAAGTATGCGTAGATTAAATGATACAATGTGTAGGATTTATGTGCTACATTTGTGAGGGGCTAAGTGGAAATGAAACCAAATTGACCACTTACTGGTGTTCCTGAAGTTGGCAGGTGTGTGTGTGTGTGAGGGTTTGCCCTGCAGTTGTCTGGTTTAGTGTATTTCCCAACCTCCCTGTAGGTGACCTTTGGGGCCCTCATGGTCTGTTCGCAGCCTCTCCTTCAGCACCCGTTGCACCCTCACCCTCCTGTTCTTCCATAGTTACCTCTGCCTCGTGACATGCAGTGCCTTCTGTCTTGTGGCTGGACGCCAGTGCTGCCCTGAGGGGAGTCCCTGCCACCCCACAGCACCCTGCCTCCCTTCTCCTTTCTCCCATGGTACTTTCCCCCTGTCCTGTGCTGTCCTTTCTTTTTTCTTTTCTTTTTGAGACAGTGTTTTGCTTCGTAATTCAGATTGGCCACTGTGTAGTCCAGGGTGGCCTTAGGCTCACGGCAGTCCTCCAGCCTCAGGCTTGGAGTGCTGGGAGTACGGGTGTGCACCCCTGCACCCGTTTTAAATAGACTTGGGTTGGTTTGGGTTTCCTTTTGCTCTGTACCAGGGTCTCGCTTTGCAGTGCAAGCTGACCTTGAACTCACTATGTAGCCCAGGCTGGCCTCAAACAATAGATTTTTAAAAGGTTTTATTAGGCTGGAGATGTGGACGGCGTGCCTGGCATGTGAGAAGCCCTGGGTTTGGTCCTTGGGGAAGAGGGGGTAGGGAGGCGCTTTGATGCTGTTTATCAGACTCCTTGCTTCGATACTGTGATACTGAGCTCTGATTTCATAAAATAGAAATAGGGTGGGGAGGACATGTGAAGGATACATAGAACCTCTCTTTACTATCTTTGTAATTTCCTGTTAACATATAAGTATTTCAGAGTAAAAAATGGGAGGGTTTTGTTTTGTTTTGTTTTGTTGTTTGAGACAGGGTCTCACTATGTAGTTCAGGCTGGTCTTGAACTCACGGTGTAGCCCAGGCTGGCTTCAAACTCAGTGATCCTCCTGCCTCAGCTTCCTGAATGCTGGGCCTATAGGCATGTACCCCTACACCTGGAAGGGCGGAAATGTTTAGGTATTGAACTGTATCGTTTTCTGGAAAAGGTGTTGCTGTGGAAGTCGCCATGTTCCGTACATCCTTGGGGCCCGAGTGGAGACTTTGGTTCTCACTGTGCTAGGCTGTTGTGTTCTACATCAGTAACTCTTCCAAGCTATTAATTCCAATAAATGTCATAAAAGTGAGAAGTGTTACAAGTTACAATTTTCTTTCACTGTTGCATGAAGAGTGGTTGTGGCTGTGTTTCTGAAGTGCTTGGTGCTCCACGGAGGGCAGGGTGCTTGCTGCTTGTGTGTGCCGCTCGAGACTGGTGCATTCTGCTTGGCTGTCAGTATTTCATGCGCGGCCTCCTTCTGGAGTGACACACGTGTAACTGGGGTTAGCTGGGACCCAGCTGTCCTGACACAGGAGACTGGCTGGGGCATCTGCTGCAGACCCCACACCTTCAAAGACTCCTTCCTGAGACAGCTGACTTCTTTTCTTATTCTTTTTTTTTGGAGACAGGGTCTCACTGTGTAGTTTAGACTGGGCTCAGACTTCTTGCAATTGTCCTGCTTCAGCCTCCTGAGGACTGAGACTACAGATGTGTGCTTTATGTAATTTTCTGAGTTTCAGATCAGCTGTAAAACAGGAACAACCGTCCTTATCTTCCAGGGTTGTTTTGAAGGGTAAGTGGGACCCTGAGTCAACTGGGAATAAGGCCTGTTGCGTAACCAGGAGGAATGGTCAGCCAGGCGCACTGCGTCAGTGATGTGTCCCTGCAGAAACAGCAGGGCGCCAGCGGGGTTCGAGAAAAGGAGGAGCAAATCTACTGCCAGGCTGAGGTTCTCAGTAATTAAATTATCACCTTAAAAAATTCTGGTTTTGCCTGGTGTGGTAGCACATGCCTGTAATCCCAGCCTTCAGGAGGCTGAGGCAGGATTGCCATGAGTTCAAGGCCAGCCTGCACTACATAGTGAGTTCAAGGCCAGGCTGAGCTACATAGCAAGACCCTGTCTCAAAAAAATAAGAAAGGAGGAGCCGGGTGTGGTGGCACACACCTTTAATCCCAGCACTCAGGAGGCTGAGGTAGGCAGAGCTTTGTGAGTTCGAAGTCCGGCTTGGGCTACAGTGCGAGCTCAAGGCTGGCCTGAGCTACATAACGTGACCCTGCCTCGAAAAACTAGGGCCGGGAGTTTGGCTCAGTGGCTTAAGCGCCTGTGGCAGGCGTGAGGCTGTGAGTTCGATCCCTGGTGCCTCAAAAAATAAAAAAAAAGAAAAGAAAAGAAAAAGGAGAAGAGAAGAGGGCAGTGATGAGATTTGCTGTGGAGCCGCACGTGGCTATGCTGTGGAATACACGTGGGGTTGGGTCGGGATGATGCACGCAGGGGAAATTGGAGGTGGTGGGGAGACAGGCGGGTGGGACAGGGAGGCTGTGGAGGTCTGGGGCACAGCTGGGGGGGCACCTGCTTGCGCCATGAGGCCCTAGGTTCCGTCATCAGCACTGAGGTTGGGAAGGAAAGGGGAAAGCAGAAGAGCGCCCCGGAGGCAGGCCCCGCGGAGGAGCGGGCGGCAGGGGCTGCTGCAGCAGGGACACTCTGAGGTAGAGAGTCAGAGAAGGCGGGGCCCTGACCTCAGACCCCACAGGCTTCCTCTGAGTGGGCATGCAGCAGCAGGGGTGCCCCTCAGAGCAGGGCTTGGTGGGGAGTCACAGGAGGAAGTCAGCCTGGCTGGGGCGGGGCGGGTGGGCCGGGGATGACAGACCTGGATGACGGGTGAGTCACCCGGAAGGGTCCCAGGAAGAAGGGCTCTGGGCAGGGAGAAGACTGGGAGCAGGGCAGGAAGGAATGGGGAGGCTGCACAGGGGGTGTGACGGAGATTGGTCCTCCCGGGGAGGGTGTGCAGGGGAGGGGCAGGGGAGGGAAGTGGAGAAAAACCGGACAGTGTGGGGAAGGAATGGAGGAGGCAGCTGAGTGGAGGGTGTGGAAGGCTGAGACAGACAGACAGACAGAGACAGAGGCAGGAGTGGGCTGAAAGCGCAGCCTGTGGACGGCCTTTCTCTTCCCACATCCCGTCCCTTCCCAGAGTGTGGGGATGGGACCGGGGTGCTGGGTGGTGGTGGCTGAGAGCAGGGTGAAGGAAGCGGGAGGCACAGGAAAGGCAAATCCCCGTGCCTGCAGTGGGGCAGGAAGCCTCGTGCCCCCGGTCCCCCCCAGGTGCTCTGAGACCCACCCACTCCAGACTTGCGCAGCCAGGCTGCTCCGGAGGTGCCGCAGTCCTCCTGTGAGTTTGACCACAGAACACACTGGGATTGCAGCGGTGAGTGGTGAGAGGAGGAGGAAGCTGAGACCAAGCTAGGGACCCTCCTTGAGGTTAGTGGGGGACAGGGAGCGGAGGCAGGGTGCTGACTTATGCTGGGTCCAGCTCCATCCAGAGTCGCGTCGGTGCCGCAGCCCCTCCTGCCGGGAGCCCGGCCTGCAGGCTGCTCTGCGGTCTTGCCAGCCCCGCTGGTCAGTCCCGAACTGGAGCGTGGGCGGCTCCTCCTGCTCCCCGACTGAGACAATGGTACTGGGAAAGGAACCTCTGGGTGGACTCCCATAGCAGCGGCTGGTCCTGCATGACTTGTGACACCTGCTTTTGCCCTTCCACCACTTCCGACCTGTTGTGGCTGGTTTCCCACCCACTGTCAAGGCCTGGGGCTTGGCCTTCAAGGCTTCCTCACTTTTGCTCCCCTCCAGTGCCCAGGGTGTCCGAATCTGCCAGAGCCTCCACCTTCCACGCTCCCCAGTCCACCTACAGCATTCCCATTGACAAAAACGGCCCAGTATTTCCTGTGGCTACAAAGCAGTCCTGTCGCAAAATGAAACCGTTCTTTGGGACTTGTCTGCAGCTGTCCGCATGTGGCTGTCGAATGAGGGTGTGGCGGCTTTTATAATTGTTGGGGCAGAGAGGGCGTCTGTTTCTAATCTGGGACAGCCAGCTGACTGACTCATCAGTGCCTGACCCTCTCGGTCCCCATCGTCCCCCTTGGGAAGAGGGAAAACCGAGCTCCTGGGTTTCCGGAACAGCTGGGACCTGGCTTTGTGGAACAGAAGAAAAACGGGAAAGGCAGAAATGAAGGAAATATTAGCAGCTCATGTTTATTTCCTCTGACCAGTTAAACGGGGGCGGGTTTTTAGGGGTCCACGGCAGGACCGGGTGCCCCTCTCCCGGCCCACCTCTAGGTGGCAGCAGGAGACAGCAGTGCTTACCTGAAAGCACCGCAGTTGTCTGTACAGAGGCCCTGTTCTTCACTGGACCCAAGGATTCTGTCACTGCCTCTGCCCCGCATTCCTAAACCTTTTCTTACACCAACTTAATCACCCATAGCTGGATTGAAAGAAGTCCTCGGCTGGGTTTGTAGAGTGCCGCGCGGTCCGAGTCGGCGTTCACAGCTGAGGGAGAATCCGGAACTGGGGCTGGTGGTGCGCACCTGGGATCCCACACCCGAGAGGGAGGTGAGGAGGGGCAAAGCTCCTGGACTGCCTCGGCAGCTTGGCAAGAGGCTCTCAAAATAAAACGTTTTACAATGATCGAGAGACGTAGCTCAGTAGAGAAATGCGCGCCTAGCAGGAAGGCCTTGGGTTCAATCCCCAGTATCACCAAAAGAAAAAAGAAAAACAGGAAAATCTTGAAGTCGTGGGGGGAAACACTGTCAAAAGTCAAATGCAGCCTAGATGTTGTGAAAATTGGTGTCTAAGCTGGGCGTAGTGACTCATGCCTTATTCCCAGCACTCGGAAGGCTGAGTCAGGAGGATCGTTGCAAGTTCGAGACCAGCCTGGGCTATACAGTGAGTTCAAGGCCAGCCTGAACTGCATACATAGTGAGACCCTGTCTCAAAAAATAGGGCCGGGGATTTAGCTCAGTGGCCTAAGTGCCTGCCTGGCAGGGACAAGGTTGTGAGTTTGATCCCCCGTACCAAAAAAAAAAGAAGAAGAAGAAGAAAGAAAATCGGTGTCCAGCAGACAGCCTCCTGCTGAGTGCTGAGAGGATGGGCTTGCGCGGGAACAGCTGGGGGAGCAGGCCCCAGTCGGGGTCACAGTCAGGGCTGTAGTTGGGAACAGGCGCACGAGGTGCCACAGATGCGGGGGCCCTTCTGGCAGGGGACGGTCCCACCCTGACCGTGGAAGGCGGGATGGGGGCATGGGAAGATGCTACCTTGTCTCCTTTCCACCCTATGGGTGCACCTGTTTCGAAACTCCTGCCCCCGAGCACTCGGGATGCTTGCTGCTTTGGTGCCTACGTAGGACGTTCGACTCGTTCGGTACCCATGTCCAGATTGGCCCCGTTTTCTAGATGATTAGAGGCCATGAAGAGAAGGCTCCATGTTATTGGTCTCTCTGTTCTTCGCAGTCCTGTCCCTGGCACAAGTAGACTCATGAGGAGGTTTGTTAAAGACGGTGAGATGGAGAGCAGCAGTGCCGGGGCAGACATGATGCCGCCCCATGCAGGGCCATACCGAGGCCCCCAGGGCCTTGTTTGGGGGCAGGGGATCGGAAGACACTTACTTGATGGGGAGGAGCCTGAGGTAACAGCCGAAAGGCAGAAGCCCGTCTGACCTGTGAAAAACTAGTCCAGTTTCAGATCCTGCACTAGGCAGAGCTCTTTCAGCTGAAAAGAAGAGAATCCGTGGCAACCCAGCTTCCACCCAGGTATTTGCAGAAAGTCAAGGCAGTGGCCGACCTCAGGTATGGCCCAGGATTCCAGTGATGGCCCAAGACTTTCAGTGTTTCCTCTGGCTCCTTGCTTAGCTCTGCTCCTGAACAGACTCTCCGGCTAGATGTCAGGTAGCAGGTAGCATCAGGCTTGTATCATGCAAAACAGAGAGAGCTGCAGAAGTCAGGGTCTAGGGCTGGGGATTTAGCTCAGTGGGCTAAGCACCTGCCTGGCAAGCGCAAGGTTGTAAGTTCAATCCCTGTTACAAAAAAAAAAAAGTCCAGGATCTGACACGTTGTCCCCCAGCTGAGCTTGACATCTGATTGTGACCAGTCAGACTCAGACCTGGTGGTGGGACAGTCCTGAGGGGAAGTGAGGTGCGCTTCCAAAAGTGTGGAACCCCAGAGAGCGGGCGAGGATACAGACCCCTGGTTTAAGTGACCGTTGAAGCGGAGGGAACCTCAGATGTGAGATCATGTACCCAAGTCTCCCTTTGCTGTGTTTTTCAGCTTCTTCATGATGCAGTGAAAAGGAATCTTGACAGCACCACCTCCCCTCAGAATGGCGAGCAGCAGAACGGCTACGGAGACCTCTTTCCCGGGCATAAGAAGACTCGGCGGGAGGCCCCTCTGGGCGTGACCCTGTCTGCCAACGGGCTGCCTCCAGCCTCGCCCCTCGGTCCACCCGAGAAGCCTTCCGTGGGAGAGGCCCTGCATTCCTCTGGGAAGCACTCCCTGGGGCTGGACGCCATCAACAAAAAGTGTCTGGTTGAACCCAGCCTGCACCTGAACGGAGGCAGTAACGCCGGCGAGGCCTTCGCACTGAGCCTGAGTAAGGAGCTGAAGCAGGAGCCTGTGGACGACCTGCCCTGCATGATTGCTGGGGCTGGCGGCTCCATCTCCCAGAGCAACCTCATGCCCGACCTCAACCTCAACGAGCAGGAGTGGAAGGAGCTCATCGAGGAGCTGAACAGGTCCGTGCCCGACGAAGACATGAAGGACCTGTTCACTGAGGACTTCGAAGAGAAAAAGGACCCGGAGCCGTCTGGTTCTGCCACACAGACCCCCTTGTCCCAGGACATTAACATTAAGACGGAATTCTCTCCAGCAGCCTTTGAGCAGGAACAGTTAGGCTCTCCCCAGGTGAGGGCCGGGTCTGCAGGGCAGACCTTCCTGGGCCCTCCGTCCGCCTCTGTGAGCACGGATTCCCCCAGCCTTGGGGGCTCTCAGACCTTGTTCCACACCCCTGCTCAGCCTGGGGTGGACAACCCCAGTCCAAACCTGCTGCCGGCATCGGCCCAGGCCCAGAATGCACCAAGAGCCCTGGCAGGTGTGGTGCTGTCTGGCCAGGGCCCGGGAGGGGCGCCCGAGCTGTCCTCTGCCCACCAGCTCCAGCAGATTGCTGCCAAGCAGAAGCGTGAGCAGATGCTCCAGAACCCAGCCCCGGCCGCCCCGGCCCCAGGCCAGATGCCCACATGGCAGCAGGCGGGGCCCTCCCACAGCCCCTTAGATGTCCCTTACCCTGTGGAGAAGCCCGCCAGCCCCGCTGGCTACAAGCAGGACTTCCCCAGCTCCCAGCTGCTGCTGATGCCTGGAGTGAGCAAGAGTTCCCCTCGGCCCGGAGGCCCCTTCCTCCAGCCCGGCCATGTGAGCCTGCTGAGTCACCCACCGCCACCGGCTCACCTGAGTCAGAGCTCCGGGAACAGCCAGGGAGCAGTGCTGGACTACGGCAACACCAAGCCCCTGTCTCATTACAAAGCAGACTGTGGGCAAAGCGGCCCCGGGTCTGGCCAGAGCAAGCCAGCCCTGATGGCCTATCTCCCCCAGCAGCTGCCTCATCTGAATAACGAGCAAAACTCCTTGTTTCTAATGAAACCAAAGCCAGGAAATATGCCCTTCCGGTCCCTGGTTCCGCCTGGCCAGGTGAGTGTGCAGCTCACTCTTCAGTGTTCTGCTGCAGACACTAGTGAAGGTCCTCAGGGAACTGGCAGGAAAGCGGGCCCAGGCCACTCTGCAGCGAGCAGAGGGGCGGGGAGCAGCGACCGTCAGCCTTCAGTTCCTTTGGGAGTGAAATCATTAAATAAATCGGGTTAATTTTTAATGAATGGGTATAATTGGCTAGTACAAGTTGATTATAACTGCACAAACATTAGAGGAGTCACCTGCATTTAACCTAGTATCTCTTTCATGCCACACAATTGAAAGTCATCTGTGCCTGTGGGTTTTTTTTTTTTTTGGGGGGGGTTTTTTTAGTACCAGGGATCAAACTCATGACCTCATGCTTGCCAGGCAGGCGCTTACACTGCGCTGAGTGACATCCCAGACCCAGGCCTGTGCTTTTTTATTTTTTGTCTTTTTGAGGCAGGGTCTCACTATGCACTTTAGGCTGGCTTTGAGCTCACTTCGTAGCCAAGCTTGGTCTGGATCTCGCAATAATCCTCCTGCCTCAGCCTCCCAAGTGCTGGGATTATAGGCATGAGCCACCAGGCCCAGCTAGCCTGTGCTGTTTTTTTTTTTTTTTTTTTTTTTTTTTTTTTTTTGTGGCACCGGGGATCGAACTCACAGCCTCGCACCTGCCAGGCGCTTAAGCTGCTGAGCCAAACTCCCGGCCCTGGTTTTTTTGAGGCAGGGTCGCACTGTGTAGCTCAGGCTGGCCTTGCGCCCAAGCCGGCCTTGAACTCACAACACTCTGCCTACCTCAGCCTCCCGAGTGCTGGGACTAAAGGCGTGCGCCACCACGCCCGGCTTGCCTGTGCTGTTTTAAAGGAGCACATTTAATGTATTTTTTGTAGAAGTTTTGCTTTTTTGCTACCTTTCGTATCATTCAGAATCTCTTAAACTGGGTACAGTGGCACATGCCTGTGAGCACATGTATTAGGAGGCTGAAGCAGGAGGATCTTGGGTTCAAAATCAGCCTGGGAAATATAGCATGAGACCTCATCTCAAAAATCAAAATAATCTGGGTGTGGTAGCACATTCCTTAATCCCAGCACTCAGAGGGCTGAAGCAAGAGGATCACCATAAGTTCAAGGCCAGCCTAAACTACACAACGAGACTGTCTCAAAAAAGAAGAAAAAGAAATCACACCATTAGACTCTCATAGGGGCTGGGAGTGGTGGCGCACACCTGTAATCCCAGCACTGAGGAGGCTGAGGCAGGAGGATCGTGGAGGTTAAGGCCAGCCTGGGCTACAAAGTGAGTTCTGGGCCAGCCTGTACTGCATAGCGAGACCCTGTCTCAAAAAAGATTCTCATGAGGGTTACATATACAAACTAGTAAGAGCTGAAGAGCTCAAAAACTCAATCTTGTTTAAAAAATTGTTACTGAGCTGGTCACGGTGGCACACGCCTTTAATCCCAGCACTTGGGAGGCTGAGGTAGGAGGAGCGTTGTGAGTTCGAGGCTGGCTTGGGCTACAGCATGAGTGCAAGGCTGGCCTGAGCTACACAGTGCGACCCTGCCTCAAAAAACCAGGGCTGGGAGTTTGGCTCAGTGGCTTAAGCACCTGTCTGACAGGCATGAGGTTGTGAGTTCAATCCCTGGTGCCACCAAAAAAAAAAAAATTGTTACTGGCCTTGTTCCTGTTTTACATTTTGCCCTTTTTTGTTCTGAGTATCAGCAGTGACCCTGAAATGATATGGCAGCCACTGGCCACCCTTGAGGGAGCAGAACTGGTGCTGGCCGAGTGTTTGCTCCTTTGGGTGCTGGGAGACGGCCTGGGACTTGGTCTCCACCCAGCCTCCCGGACTTGGCGGGCACACAGAAGCCCAGCTCCAAGGGAGCCTCAAGCAGGCGTTGTCCACATGGAGCTCTCATGACCTCAGTGGCGCTCAGATGCCTCCCGTCCCACCCACTCCAGTCCCCTCCTTCTGTGTTGACAGGAGCAGAATCCTGCCAGCGTCTCTGTGCCAGCCCAGGCCGCCAGTGTCGGAACCCAGCCACCTGCTGTGTCCGTGGCCACCACGCACAGCAGTGCCCCATATCTTAGCAGCCAGCAGCAAGCAGCTGTCATGAAGCAGCATCAGCTGCTTTTAGATCAGCAGAAGCAGAGGGAGCAGCAGCAGAAGCATTTGCAGCAGCAGCAGCAGCAGCAGCAGCAACAGCAGCAGTTCCTACAGAGGCAGCAGCAGCAGCAGCAGCAGCAGCAGCTCCTGGCAGAGCAGGTGAGAGCAGGAGAGGTGGGAGGGGCCGTGCAGGCTCTGCCTGTGGCCCTGTGCGACCTTGTCGGCAAGCGCAGAGGGAGGCTTTGGCCCCCTTTCTCAGGAAGGTAGCAGAGATGGGCTCAGAGAGGAGGACCGAACCCAGGACCTGGCAGTCACATCCCTGATCTGTTTGTTTTTTGGTTTTGGTTTTTTTGCGACAGGGTCTTGTTCTGTAGTGCAGGCTGGTCTTGAACTCGATTATGTGCCCCAGGCTGGCCTCAGACTCACAGTGGTCCTCCTGCTTTGGCCTTCCAAGTGCTGGAATTACAGGAATATGCCACCACACAGGGCTTTTGAGTCCTATTTTTATTTGGATATGGTCTCACTAAATAGCCCAGGCTGACCTCGAATTTGTGATCCCACTGCCTTACTGACACTACTAAGTAACTGATACTACAAATGTGTGCCACTGTGCTTGCACCTATTTTTTTAAAATAACTACTTTTATTAGAATATACTTCATAAGCCAGGTGTGGTGGCACACGCCTTTAATCCCAGCACTAGGGAGGCTGAGGTAGGTGGAGCGTTGTGAGTTCGAGGCCGGCTTGGGCTACAATGCGAGCGCAAGGCTGGCCTGAGCTACATAGTGCGACCCTGCCTCAAAAAACTAAGCTGGGAGTTTGGCTCAGTGGCTTAAACACCTGTCTGGCAGGCGTGAGGTTGTAAGTTCGATCCCCAGTGCCACAAACAAACAAACAAAAAAAACAACTTCATAGAGCTGGGCATGGTAGTGCACGCCTGTAATCCCAGCCCTCAGGAGGCTGAGGCAAGAGGATTGTTGTGAGTTTGAGACCAGCCTTGGCTACAAAGTGAGCCCAAGGCCAGCCTGAACTACATAACGGGACCCTGTTTCAAAAAAGAAAAAAAAAAGATACATTAGAATATACCTCATAATACAGTTTACCCATTTAAAGTGTAGGATTGAAGCCAGTTGTGGTGGCACACTCCTGTAGTCGCAGCACTCAGGAGATGGAGGCAGGAGGATTGCCATGAGTTAAAGACCAGCCTGGACTACATAGCTAGACCCTGTCTCCAAAAGTTAAATTAAATTAAATCAAATTAAATTAAAATGAACTATAGAATCCCTACAACTCCCATGTATTTGTGGAGTTGTACGGCCATCACCATATAGTCATTTTAGAACATTATCACCCCAGAACCCTGTAACTATGAGTAGTCATTCTCCGTCTCCCACTCCTCAGCCCGAGACAACCTCTGATTTACTTGGTTTCTGTCAGTTTGCCTGTTCCGGGTCTTGCATAGAGCAATTCATCCCTTCGTGCTGCGCCATGTCCTCTTGTAGGGATATGCTCGTCTGTGTGTGAACCTTGGAGTTGCTGCTGTGGGTTTTTTTTTGTTATTTTTTTTTTTTTTTTTTGATACCGGTGGTCAAACTCATGATCTCACACTTACCAGGCAAGCGCTTAAGCCACTGAGCTAAATCCCCAGCCCATGTTGCTGTTTTTGACTGTTATGAATTATACTGCTGTGAATATCCAGGCACAAGTTTTTATGTGGGCATGTGTTCTCCTTTTTCTCTTTTTTTTTTAGAACTTTGAGCTTTTATATTTTTATTTTACAAGTGGTCATTTTAAAATGACATTTTTCTACAAGAATGTAAAATGCATCCCGGTGTGGTGGCACATTCCTGTAATCCTAGCACTCGGGAGCCTGAGGCAGGAGAATCGTTGCAAGTTTGAGACCAGCCTGGGCTACGAAGTGAGCCCAAGGCCAGCCTGAACTGCATATCGAGACCCTGTCTCAAAAAGACAAAAAAAAAAAAAAAAAAA
>RJWM01043692.1:0-13672 GCA_004363535.1 Dasyprocta punctata | reverse complement strand
CACGAAGAGGTTTGACTGTGAAGCTTCAGAGCAGCCGCACTGATCACCCCCCGCCCCCGGAAGCTGCCCGAATGCCAGTAACAGGAGAAGGGCGCGCACGGCGTGGGCTCTCTGTGCCCCAGGATGCCATTCATTGATGAGACGAAAAAGGACCATCAATGCACAGCACAACACAGATGAACCACGGAGCCCTCATGGTGGTGGCACCAGCCAGATGCACAAAAGCACAAACTGTGTGATTCCTTTTATATTAAGATCTAGAACAGCAAGGTGTGGCGACGTGCACCTGTAATTTCAGCACTTTGGAGGCTGAGGCAGGAAGACCGCTGTGAATTCAAGGCCAGCCTGGGCTCTGTAGTATGTTCAAGGACTACATAGTGAAACCCTGTCTCAAAACCCAAAACAAAAACAAAACAAAACACCTCGTAAAATTGAATTTTACCTCCAAATAAAAACAAAAACAAACAAGTGACCCTGAGCTAGGTTTTGGTACAGCTCCCGGACAGAGCACTTGCGTAGCCTGCATGAGGCCCAGGTGTGACCAGTGCTAAAAACGTTACAGAAAGCTCCCCAAGCTGTGAGCAGAGATTCAGAACAACCGTACCCAGGTTAAAGCCCTACAGAGGGATCACAGCCCGGACTTGGGAAGACCCCCACTTAGCTCATTGTATTCCTCAGCTTTCCCATCGCTGGGGCAAAATACCTGACACACACAGCTGAAAGGAGGAGAGGGTTAATTTGGCTCAGGGTTTCAGGGAGTTCAGTCCATGGTTAGCCAGCTCCAAGGCAGGAACGGTGCAGTGGAAGGACCTGCGAAAGGAGAGCTGCTCACCTCATGGTGAGCAGCAGGAAGCAGAACTGAGGAAGAGAGCCAGAGAGACTTTGGTTATGTAGCACCATGTGTTGTAAAGGAGGCTGGGAAATGGGGTGTTCTGCTTGGTGGTCAAGGGCCCAGGAGAGATTTTTATTACCAAAGAAGTGAAGGCGATGATGTTTTCTCTGCTATGATCAATGATCTGATCCAGAGACTTTTCCTGTCATATTTGGAGCTTCCTTGGGGATTGGAGACATGGGGACAGGTATGACCTGGACAAGACCTGAAAGTACGAGGCGTGGCTTTATTCTTATACTGGGCAACCCAAGGTGAGTGGCTGAGTGGCCGGAGCTGGAGGCAGGAGCTGTGTGGAGGATGGAGAGTCTGAATCCATCTGAAGGAGCCGTGCTGGAAGCTTTGGGGGAGACTCCCTGCTCAGCAGAGGGGGAGCTGATGTGTAAGGATGTGATGTCTGGAGCAGTGGCCACCCTTCTGCGACACTTAGGACAAAATATTTGATATTTAAAAATCTGGGCAGAGTAAAAAGGTAGAAGACGTTGAGGTTCTTGACTTGAACCACTGGGATGAACCTAGGACTTTTTGATCTCAGAAATTCTTGAGTAAACATATGGTTCAAAGCACTCTGAGTTGGTGTTCTACCACTGGTAGCAATAAAAGTACTCAAAAGCATGCCTAATCTGCTAAAAGCACCGTTCTCCATTCTCTTCGTGGTTCTCTTTCTTACCATAAAGACCGAAAGCCTTAGCCTAGCTTGCAGAGGCTCTGTCTGACCTCTCCAGCAACACTTCCTATCCTTAACACGACATCTTCAGCTGCCCCAGGATCTTTGCACACGCCATACCTGGGTTGAGGTCCAGAGCCTCTGGCCCTCTGGTCTTTCTGCTGAAGTCTGTCTCATCTGGAGTGACACATTTCCTTGTGACTTCATTTACTGTCAGTTCTCGCACGGGAAAGGAACCCTTCCCACAGCTGGCCTGTCGCTGGTTCTGATGCCACAGCCCTTGTTCCTGGTATGGTGCAAGCCCATGGCAAGGGCACAGCTGGCTCTCCAATGAATGAGACAGTTTGTGAATCATTTTTTCACTGCCCAGGACTTAAGGACATCACTAGCAGGAATGAATACCATGCCTGCCCTGGAGGGTTTCTGTTACCTGTGGTCTGAACATATTAAATGAAAGAGTCCAGGAATTTATAGATCCTGAGTTTTAAATAGCTTTCATTATAGTGCGTTGTTATAATTGTTCTTTTGTTATTGCTGTTTTCTTACAGAGCCTAATGTTTTTGGTTTTGGTTTTTTGAGATAAGATCTTTCTGTATAGCTCAGGCTGGCTTTGAACTTGTGGAGATCCTCCTGCCTCAGCCTCCAGAGTTCTGGGAAGACAGGCACGTGTCACCACTGCAGACCCCACCTAATGTAGTGTGACGTCCACAGAAGGTGTTGTGGAGACGGGTGATACATCTCACTCCACCCAGCCCAGCCCCAGGGAACCCCGGGTCAGGGTGCGCCCCATGGTCCTGGGGCGGGGAGGTGGAGACGCCCACAGCTGCAGGCACTGACGAGGAGGGATCTAGAGGTTAAAGGCTGTGGTGGCCTAGTGCAGTGGACCCCGGCAGGTCCTTCTCTCATCACCTGAGTCCATGCTGGGGAGCAGGTGCTGGACAGAGAGGGCGGCCTGCAGCCAGGGGCCAACGCCTCACCCGAAGGGCTCAGGGGGCGACCTCGGGTCCCCACGAGCCAAGTGTCTCTGTCCACGCTGGCGGCTGCCAGTGGGGCTTCTCTCTCCCTGACGTGTCCCCTCCTCTAGGGCCCCCACGGCCCAGAGACTCTGAATGTCATTTGCAGTCTGGGCTCCCTGGAAATCGCCAGCTCGGGCCACCCCGCGCCCCTGCTGGAAGCGACCCGTGTGTGGAAACCTCTAATCAAAGGTGAGGCGTCCTGTGGTCTGGGGCCGAACTCGGCGGCTTCAGGCTGGGCAGCAGGCTGGGCAGCACGGCAACCAAGGCGGCCCTGGCAGTGACCGTGGGAAGGCGGTGGCCACTGTCGAAGGCCAGTGCTGAGCACAGCCACGGGACCCTGCAAGAACTGAGCGACACCGCTGAGCCTCAGTTTCCTCATCTGAAAACTGGGGGTGGTGACAGCCGCACTAGAAGGTGGCAGTGGGCGCCTGGGCCAGCGCACAGCCCATGTCCCCGGAGCATGGCGACCCGGGCCGGGTTAACCAAACCCGCCCTGCCCCTGCCCTGGACTGCCCACCCCCACCCCAGCTGCGCGAGGCACATCTGGAGGGGTAGGGGAGCTGGGCGTGGCGTGACAGACCCATGACAGCACCGTGTGAGGTCTCTGCTTTCCAGACTTTCCATCCTGAGCGTTTACTGCTTTGATAATGGGGGTGGGGACCCCAAAACCAAGCAACTTTAGTAAGATAGGGAGGACGAGCGTGGAACCCAGCTGGTCTGTGATAGAAGCTGAGGGCTCAAAGGAGGACACGTGGGAGGGGCCTGGGAGGAGCGGGCATATCTTGGAGGTGGAGGGCGGGGCCTGCATGCTATGTGGGCGGAGCTTCGGGAAAGCGTGGCAGAAGGGGCCTGGCGGTGAAGAGGCGGGGCTTAGTTGAAGGGGCGTGGTCTGGATGACGTGTGGGCGGAGCCTGGGGACGTTGGCAGGCGAGGCGTGGAGAAGTGGGCGGGGCCTGGCAGGGTGGGTGGGCGAGGTGGGATAGGCCTAAAGAAGGTGAGGTGGGCGAGGCCTGGAATCACCAGAAGTGGTGCCTGTTTTGGGCCCTGGGCAAGGAGTGAACCGTCTCTGCCTCAGCGTCTTCTGCAAAAGGCGGGCGATGAAGGCTGTAATAGTCCTTGGTCTCTAGACCAAAGAATGACGGCACTGGGGGCTCCGTGGTCGCATCGGGTCAGTCATAGGGACAAACGTCCGGCTACATACATCTGCATGGCCCTGCTGACCTCCGCGTCTGGAAGTCTCCCCTTCTCTTATCCCCTCCTGCTGTCCTGCCCCCGGCTCCCGTGGGTTCCCCCTTGGCCCGGGGAGGGGTCACTGAACACAGTGTCCCATGCTGCCCTGAGACGGCCCACCTGACGTCTGTCCTGAGGCCAGACCCCACGGACGAGGGCAGGGGGTGCTAAGCCCCGTCTGTGGTCTCCTGTGAGTAGGCAGGGCTGTGGTCAGCAGTGTGGGGACAGCTCAGAGGCCCCGGCCTAGGAGAGAGGGACAAGTCTCTTCCCCGACAGGCCTTGCCCTCCCAGCCAGGGGTACGGATCCGGGGACTGCAGCGTCCTTGCCCCACTGAGCTCAGACCCACAGCTGCCACTGCCCCGGATCTGATGGCCTCACGGACACCCTTAGGGACCAGTGGAGATGCAGGGCTCAGGGGCCATCTCAGCTCCAGGACAAGTGAGCAGCCTGGGCCTCGGTCTCCTCATTGGTCCACAGGAGCCGTGCTGGCCCTGAAATCCCTGAAGATTCAGAGAAAAAGTGAGCACTAAACCGTCAGCCCAGAGCTGCAGGGATAAGGTGCACGGTGGAGGGGGTGACAAAGGACAGCCGCTCAGGGCTGCGCCAGGCCTGCCGCAGGGCTCTGAGCTCAGTCTGTGCAGCTACGCAGGGCCACTGTCTTCTGTCCTCGGTGGTGGGAGGCGTCCGACCTAGTGAGGAGTGGTTTGCAAAGGGGTGGATCCCCCTAACCCAGAGAGGCCCGGGTCCCCGCACCTCCCTTCCCAGGCAGATTTAACAAGAGCAGCAGAGGCCCTGAAAGGTCTGGGTTACAGGTTTGTTGCCAGATGGGCTCCTGCCGCCCGGGGGCTGGCTAGCTAGCCTGGAGTCAGAAGGGGCAGGCTGGGGATCACCGACACCAGGCTCTCTTCTGCGCCAGGGAAGGCTCAGTGCTGCTCCACGGCCTTGCCAAGCTCGTGCAGAAAACTGGTCTCCCAACCCTCCTCGCTGGTGGCTTCTAGAGCCCTCAGCTGGAACCCTGTGAGAGAGAGCCCTCCCCGGCTCCTGGGTGAGCTGGCCTTGCTGAGCCAGCCCCCAGGTCCCAGCCCTGCAGGATCGCGTCCCCACCCGGACCCTCAACCCTTGGCTGGGCTGCTGCTCCAGCTGTGATGTCCCTTGCCTGTGAAATCCCCATGAACTGGCCTGGGCGAGCCTCATGTGAAGCCTGCTCGGGGTCGAACCACTGGGTACCTGCCTCGCTGCCTGCAGACAGCCAGCCTCCCCGGGGAGCTGCGGAGCCAGAGCCCGGGTTCCAGGCTGTCACAGCATATTTGCCAAGAGTCTGTGCTTGCTCCGGATTCCCGGCCGTGCTCAGGGCTGGATTCCCGGGTTAGTCCACAGCTCTAGGCTGCAGGAAACCAGCGCAGGGTTATTTTGTTTCAATTGCACAACCTCGGTGCAGGGGGCCAGTGCAGACATCTGCTGTTTTGGCCAGCCCAGCACCCATGGCTTGGTTTCTGGCAAGAGCTCCTCCATGGCCTCACAGGGAGCTCCCCAGAGTGTGCAGCTGGGAGCCTGTCCTCAGGCCAGATGCTCTGGTCCTTCCTTGCCAAGAGATAGACCTGTGACCTTGGCTTGGTCACCAGCCTCCCTCCCTGAGGAGGAGAGTGTGTTCCTCATCCCAATGGCCGATCCCCGGGGCAGCACCAAGCACCTTGTGCTCTGGTCGCATCCTCACTGGGCCCTGCATGGTCCTCCCCTGCTGCACCCCTTCTCGGAGTCCCCCACTGGCAGCCACCAGCCTCTGTCCTGCTCACAGAAAACCAAGCCCATTTCTGTTACTTACGACCACAGAAACCTGACCCATTGGCACTGAGCACCAATCCTGGCTCTGCCCTGACTGGCTGGGTTACCCTGGGCAAGATGGCCCATCTCTGGGCCTCAGCATCCCCATCTGTACATCTGAGCTTGCCTCCAGTTCTGACACCCCAGGGCCCCAGGCTGCTTTGGCCATGGCAGCGGACTTGGGTCACTGTCCACTGTCGAGGGCAGCGGTCACCTCTCTGCCGGGGACTGTGCTTCGGAGTTTGGACAGTGTGATGAAAGCTGCGGCTGTTTTCCCTCGACCAGCACCCCAATACACACTCGCACACGCACACTTGAGCACAGTTCCTAAAGGACTGGAAACTGCTTTCAGATGCCTATCCTGACTCTAAGGTGATGCCAACAGGTCATCGCCTTGGCACACATGATCAGTGGATGTGCCCGACACGGGGTGCTTTGGTGACAGCATTTGTGACTGAGATGGCTGTGAGTTCACCAAGCCCTGGGTCACAATTTGCCTCTTGGGCAGGCAGCTGAACTTCATTTCCCAGCTTCCCTTGCAGTTAGGCAGTGCCACGTGACCAAGCCCTGGCCAATGGACTGTAAGCTGGAAGGTGGTAACCTCCCCCCAGCCTGGTCTGTAAACATCCAAGCTGTCCTCTGCAAGCTCTGTCCCTTCCACCTGATTATTGCAAAGGAGGAGAAGGTGCTAGACCATGACAGGGCCCCTGAATGACCAAATGGTGCCAAACCTTGCCCCTCCTCCTACCACCCCACAGCAGACCACAGCGGGAGCAAGAAATACACTTGGATTTGAGGCTCTTTGTTATATCCCTAATACAGGTGACTAATACCGTCCATGGAGGAAGGTTCTTTATGTTGGAGAAGGAATCCATCTTAGATGCCCCAGGTGCTTACAAGCTGCTTCTGCCTTTGGCCCAGAGGTCCTGAAGCTGGGGTGGTGTTCCACTCTCGGGCCCCGAGCCCCAAGACACCTTTAGGGCCTTGATTCTCAGGAGCCTGGGCCTCACCCCATTCCCTGGGTCCCCACCCGTGTCCTCAGTGCCTCATGCTTGTGCAGAGTTTTGATCGCTCGTGCGTTTGGCCATTGTCCAGGGTCAAAAGACAAGGGCTCAGGGGTCAGCTCTGCTGCATTTTTCCCTCCCTGACACGCAGCTGCCCGAGGGAGAGGCCTGCTCTGGTTCCCTGCTGGCTGCTGCCCTGCCCTGCAGGTGCCCAGACCCTTGCGATCCTTGCAGGAGGAGGCTCTTCCAGGTTCTTCCCAGAATCCCACTGGCCCCGGCACCTGGGTTCCAGCTGTGCAGAGTGGCTGCTGCCTATGGCCCCTTTCTGGCGTAAGCTGTATCCAGGCTCCAGGGAAAGGGAGGCCGGGGTTGGACCCGGGCTGCCCAGCACTGGCCAACTCGGAACGGCATCCTGGACCCTGCTCATTTTGCTGGAGACCGATTCAGGTTAAAGCTCATCACAGCCCCATGGGAAACCCCTTACACACTCATCCTTTAAATCCCTAAATCTGTCTCCCAAGTACCAGCTACCAGGCCGGCCAGCCCTCGTTCATCTTCCAGATACTAACGGCAGCACCGCTGCTGGGTTTTCCTGCACTAAGCCACTCACACCCTAGATATTTCTGCCCCTGAAAGAGACGCTGTCCACTGCCCCATTCTACAGATGGGGACGCTGAGGTCAAAGAGCCTCCCGAACCAGCCTCCCAGTAGCTGTGCCTGGGTCCAGCCGCACAGGTGCACTGGGACAGCTGGGGCTTTGGCTGCCTGGCTGGTTCCCCTGCCCAGCTGGGAGAGAGGGCGGCTGGGGGTGGGAGTGGGGTGGGGTGGGGGGCAGGAAGGCAAGCCTTACCCCTCTGCAGCCCCAGCCCGGAGTCCTCCTCCTCCCACTCCCGTTCCCCCCGCATCGGGCGCGGAGGCTGCAGGCTGAGCTTGGCTGGGTTTCTGCTCAGCCTCCCCAGCGAGCTCCGCACCTCCGAGGTTGTGTGCTCACTTTGCAAAACTGCAGAAATTTATAGCCCAAGTAATTGATCACAGTGCTTCTGCCTCCCTCCAGCTCGCCGGGTCTCCGAATTCCCTTCTCCGCACACTCCCTTCGCTTTTTTCTCCGCGCGCCATCTGTGGTGTGAGAGAGAAGGAAGCCAAACGGGGAGGGAGGGTTCCAGTCCCAGTTCTGCCAATCAGGAGTCACACGAGCCTCAGTTTCCCCAACCCTCCGCCAAGCGGGGGCGCTGATCGCACCTGCTCACAGGGCACTGGGCCCGTGACCACTCCTCAGAGCCACCCTGGAAGCTGGGGTGGGGAGCGGGGGGAGGGCGGGGGATGGAGAGATCCGCTTCCCTAATGAGGACCTTGATAGCTCAAGCCAGCCGCTGGGGTCCCAGAGCTGGTCAGTAGCAACCCCAGGACCTGAACTCAGACCAGGGAGTCCCAACCATTAGGCCACACTTGGCCCCCAGACCCAGGGCCAATGAGAAAGGGCATGATCCTCGGCCTCCCAGAGCTGAACCCCCCGAACCCCGGGTCCCTGAGCCCCGGGGCTGCAAGGATGGGAGCCCAGGCTGTGGGGACCAGGGGTGCTTTGCAAGGTGTTCAGTGCCTGGAGACTGGGAGGAAAGCCCGTCCGTCTGCCACTCCTCCAGGCCGGCCTCACTGCCCCTGTGTGAGCTGTCTGAGCCGGGCCCCCACCTGCCAGGGCGCAGAAAGCTGCGGGACCCTCCACAATGAGCCCATCAAAGGACTCCCAAGGGCACGGGCCTTTCCTGAGGCAGACGAGCCCCGGGTGGTGTGCAGGGGGCTGGGGCTAGTGCGGCAGTGGGGCGCCGGGGCCTGGCCCTGCAGGCCTGAGCTGGACCCTCTGTGAGCCCCCTCTCTGGTGGCTGTTGCACCCCTTTCTTCCAGTCCTGATGACAGTCCCCGGGGAGGCGGGCATGTGCCCCCCTCATCCTCAGCCTGGTTCCGTCTCTCCCGAGAGATCTCTGTCTCTCTCCCAGCTTCCAGCATGGGCAGGGCTTGCTGTCCCCAAGGCCAAGGGCACCTGCTGTCTCAAGGACACCTCTCAGCCTGCAGCCTGCAGCTTCCAGCCTCCCTCCTTCCCCGGGGTGGGGGGGGCTGCAGCTTGGGGAAGATTGGGGGGCTCATTGTGTCCCCCCTTTCTGGGCTCCAGCCCCTCTGGCTGCCCGCTCCTGCTTGGCTGGTAGAGATGAGAGCCGGCAGCAGCACGCAGAACAAACAGAATTTTTTTTTGCAACTAGAGGGGGAAGCACAGAGCTAAAAATAAAACGAAAAGATCAGTATCTGTCAGTCTGACAGCTGATTGGCTGCTCGGAGATGCATATAATTACCAGCCACTGGCGCTGGGTAGCAAAGCCCGGAGAACCGCTGAGACGAGGTTAGGATTTAACCTTTAAATTCTGGAGCCACCGGAAAACGAGGGGAGGACCACGGGCGTCGGTGCTAATGAGGCTGGGGGTGTGGACGGGGGGAGACGGGGGTGCCGAGGCTGGGTCAGGCCCGGGGGCTCCCCCGGGAAGGCCCTGGAGCCCCCGGCCCCGGCAGCCTCAGCTGTCAGACTGGGAGCGCCTCTCTGATTGGGCGGCCCGGAGGGGGCGGCGGCCCCGCACCCGCCCGGCTGCAGGTGGCGTCTTCCGGGAAGTGGGGGTCCACCTGGGGGAGGGGGTGCCGCCCGAGCCCCGGTTCCCTCCCAGACGGGCCTGGTCCCCGAGGTCTTCCCGTCCCCACCCACATTCCTCCGCCTTTTCCTGCCTGGTGTGTTACAGCGCGGCCCGGCCCCCTCCCGCCTTCACCCCGAGTCACCCCGGCCCGGGCTGTGTTTCCCGCAGCCTCTCCTGGGGAGGGCACTTGGCACTGCAGGCTTGTCCCAGGTCCCCAGACAGGCTCAGAAGTGCAGGGCTGGAGGGATGGCCAGGATGTGCAAAACCCGAGTTTCTTCTGCTAAATGGGAGTGCAGGGCCCAGCTGACACCCGAGGGTGCTGAGCCGCTTTGGGCCCAGCATTGCACCCTGATTCCCGACCCGAGCCAGGGCCCGGCAAGCCGGGCTCGGGAGCAGCGGAACTGCTGTGCTGTCCTAAACGTATCCTCCCACGTGTGCCTGGGAGGAAGCGCTCCTGCCCTCCCCCAGGTGACACTGGGGGAGCAGGGAGGTGCCAGGGAGGCCGAGGGACCTCTCGCAGCTTCTGCCTCCTCCTCTCAGTGCCCCCCAGGCCTTGCCCAGGCTGTGGCCTCCAGCTGGAGCACCTTCCTTTCCTCCTCCTCACCCGTCCCTTCCTGCCAGGCCTCCTCCTCCTGGTGGCCCAGCGGACCCCTTCTGCTGCTGGTGGGTTTCTGTTTTGTTATGTTATGTTTTGCTTTGTTTTTGAGACAGGGTCTCAGTACGCAGTTCAGGCTGTCCTTGAACTCACTGTGGAGCCCAGGCTGGCCTCTTGAACTCTTGGAGAACGTCCTGCCTCAGCCTCCCGAGTGCTGGGGTGACGGGTGCACACCACCACACCCCGCTCCTCTGAGCCTCCACCCTGTGCACTCAGGCCCTGATTGCCTGCCTTGTACTTGAGACTGTGAGCTCAACACGGCCAGGAGCTGCAGGGGTGTGTTCGTAGCCTCGTGGTGGGGGGGACCATCTCTCCCCAGCACGCCTGGCCTCACCTCGCGCAGACATTGCCTTGTATACCTTGAGTGGAGGACGGACAGTGGTACCTCATAGGACAGGAGCAAGTGGCTGCCCCTGGTGTCCCCTCCCAAGAAGCTGTCAGGGTCTGACTGGCTGTGGGTGGGTTGGGGCAGGGACAGAGCTACCTCTCAGCACTGGGACCAGGAAGGCCGGGAGGTTAGGCGGGGGTGCTGCAGAAGCTCACCCGTGGCCGCCCAGGGCGGGGCCTGCATCCAGCCCAGCCCAGCCCAGCCTGGGTGGGGAGAGGGAGGGAGCTGCCTGGGGGGTGTCATGCTCGGTGGCACAGTACCCCGCTTGGAGCCTTTCTGAGGATTTCGGGAATATTTACACTGAGGCTGCTCCATGATTTCTGGGTGTCCAACGCATTTTCTTTGGGACCCGACGTGGCCCAAGGTGGCTTGGTTCCTTCAGGGTGTCCTAGGAAGGATGAGGACAGGACGGATGGGAGCAGCTCCCACCAGCCAGGCCTCGGCCGCGGTGCCGTGCCAGTCACCTTGTGCCCCCACCAGCCCCAGAGAGCCCAGCCTCTCCTGCCTGTCCACCCTTGGAGCTGGTTCCTGAGCCGGCGTCACTGTCCTCTCTGGGTGGGCAGTGAGCTGGGCACGCTGAGTCCCAGCACCCTGCACCGGCCCTGTGCGTTTCAGACACAGAGACTGAGGGTCAGGCAGGACGGACCTCTAGGTTTGTCTGTCTAACTTTTTGTTCGTTTTGTTTTATTTTCTGAGATAGGGTCTCACTATGCAGTTCAGGCTGGTTTTGAACTCGCTTTGTAACCCAGACTAGCCTCGAGCTCAAAGCAATCTTCCAACTTTTTTTTTTTTTTTCTGTCATTTTGAGACAGGGTCTCGCTATGCAGTCTGGGCCGGCCTTGAGCTCACTTTGTAGCTCAAGCTGGTCTCAACGTTACAACCATCCTCCTAGCTCAGCCTCCCAAGTGTTGGGATTTCAGGCCTGCACCACCACGCCCGGCTTTCACCCAACTTTTGACTGCTATCTCACAAAGCCACGGGAGACACCTCTTCCCTAGGGAGCCTCAGAGTCTGAGTTTTGCTCCCCCAAAGCCTTCTACTCAAATGGCAAAGCAGCCCACATATTTGCTTGCTACCCCCTTGCCTAGGACCCGGATGGAAACTGGTCAGAGGTATCTCAATCATGTAGAAGTTCACACTTCCAGTCTGGACCCATCCAAGTTTGCCTTTTTGTGTGTGTGTGTGGTTTTTTGAGACAGGGTCTCGCTATGCCGTTGAGGCTCGCCTTAAACTCACTTTGTAGCATAGGCTGGTCTCGAACTTCCAGTGATCCTCCTGCCTCAGCCTCCTGAGTGCTGGGATTACAGGCATGAGCCACCACGCCCAGCTCCAAATTTGCCTTTATTGTGTGACCTGATTCGGATTTTCCATAGTTGTTCCCGTGGCTCCTGCTGCGACGACTGATTGTGGTGTGTGTGACCTTACCGTGTGATCACCTGACCGGGTCACTCCTGGACGCCCTTGCTGCCTGCTGCTGCTCCCGGATGGGGTCCCTCTTGCTGGGGGGCAGGTGAGTGGTAGCAGATGTCCCCATGAAGTCAGCTCTGCCCTTAGTGACCATGGGGACCTCAGTGGACACCTCTAAGCTTGGCCCCCTCGCCTGGACATGGACCCAGGTTGTCGCAGGTTTGGTGGAGTTGGGAAGTGTCACCTGCAGAGGAATGTTCTGTGCTATGTGTCATTAGGCGACATCACTGCAGACACCATGGTAAGTCCTCCCACAAACTCAGGCTGCCCTGCGGTCACTAGACGGTAGGCTCTTCTGGGACCCCTGTCCTTTATGAGGTCTCTTGGTGACTTTAATGTCACCCGTGATGCACGTGGCCGTCACTGCTGCCCAGTGCCAGACGCGTCCCCCGCAAGGGTTTTTGGGTTGGTGCAGCCTCCTGAGTCTTCTGCGAAGTCTGCCCGTCTTCGTCAACGGATCCTGCAGACAGAATCCCTTGAGAACCTGGCGTTCTGGAATCCACTGTGCGTGGGGAGGCTGTGGCGAGGCTCCGAGGCTGGGCAGGGCCTGGAAGGAGGGCGGGGCCTTTCTTTTCAACAGTACTAAGCACGTTTTCCGCTGACAATAGGCCGCCTTCCTTATCCTTATGCTTTAACGTTGGTTTTTGTTTGCTTGCTTGTTTGTTCTTGGGATTAAACCCGGACTGTTTCCCCTGAGCTCCATCCCCAGCCCTTTTATTTATTTATTTATTTGTTTATCTGTTTAATTATTTGTTAATTTTTTGATGCAGGGTCTTGCTAAGTCACTAAGTTGTCCCGACTGGATTCCAACTTTCCATCCTCCTGCTTTCGCCTCCAGGGTGCTGGGATTACAGACCTGCACTGGCCTGAGGGGTTTCGTTTTTTGTATTTTGTTTTTTGAAACAGGATCTTGCTAAATTCTCCAGGCTGCCCTCACATTTGTGATCTTCCTACCTGGGCCTCTTGACTGCTGGGACTGCAGGTCTGCACCACCACACCTGGTTTTTTAACCGTCTGAGCTGGGGCTGGCGGTGCACGTCTGTAATTCTAGCACCCCAGCAGGCTGAGACAGAAGGACTGCAAGTTCAAACTCAGCCTGGGCAACTTTAGCAAGACCCTGTCTCCAAATAAAAAATTTATTTAAAAAAAAAAAAGTCTGGGCTTGTAGCTCAGTGTGAAGGCCCTGGATTCAATCTCCAGTATTCAAAAATAAATAAACAAATATAAAATGGAAAGTCTGTCCAAACCCAACCAGCACCACAGCGCCTGCCAGGTGCCTGGCCTCACACTCAGCCTTGAAGGTCACACAGTGAGGCCCCCGCTGTGGCCGCAGGTGAGCGGTGCCGACTCTGCACCTGCCCAGGTGGCCTCCCAGGTCCCAGGGCAGCCATGCTAGGCCCGGGGATCCGCAGTGAGAAGGAACCACAGAGGCTGTTCAGAGGCGACTGTGAGTCCGGGACGGAGAAGACACACCCTCGGGGGCGTGGGCTGCAGGGCCGCCAGCTCCAGGGCACTCGTGGGCGGAGGAAGCTGTGGACCCAGTGAGGGGCTGCGTGTGGCAGATGTCAGCCCACGGCAGCGTCCCCTGTGTCTGACGCACGCAGACCCCACCTGCCGCCCTGGTGCCCTGTGCGCAGGGCGCGGAGAGAGCAAGGGTCCCGTGCACCCAGACGCCGGCAGACCGCAGGGGAGCAGAACACGCCGCCGCCTGCCCCACGCCGGCCCCCTGCCTCCCTGCGGCTGCACCAGGGCTCCTGCAGGTTTCTACAAGAAATTCGAGCCGTCTCGGGCTGGTTGCTTGCGGCCAGCTAGGCTCCTCCACAAACCTGCGAACAGGAGGCCGCCCCATCCCAGGGACAGAC